>OY390716.1:26431299-26730320 GCA_959613365.1 Balanococcus diminutus
GTACATTTTGTTAGTGAATGTTTTGACTTAGAGTTTTTCTTTGATACTTTTTTTTTTTTTTCACAAAATATAAAAATATAATATCAATCTTTAGTGTACTGACGACTGAGTTTTCGTTCGGGTTGGTGGAGGACGGGGACTAATTCTTTTTTGGAGAATTTTTTTGAAGGATATCAGTTTTTTTTTTTTGGTAAATTTTTAAAAAGTTCATAAACTTGACTTGATCAATTTTGAAAATTATTTTTTGAATTTTTGAACTGGACAATGTAGGTATCATTTAACTAAACTATTGCAGATTATTTTATTAATTTTCAAGATTTAGCAAATTTAAAAAATTTAAAAATTGTAAAAAAAGTTGAATTTTAAAATTTATTCAACTTCAAAAAGTCAAAATTTAAATTTGATAAATTTTGAATTTTTAGGTACCAAATTATGAAGATTGTAGAAATTTTTTAAAGATATATTGCCTGGTGGAAATTTTTTTTTTTTGTTGAAATTAATGAAATTATCGAAATTTTTATAATAACCAAAATCATTCTCAGAGTATTACTCTACAACTTTTGTTTGAAATTTTTTTCAATTTGATCCCCCCTTCCCTTCTGTGATTGTATATTACTGTTATAAATGTGAAATAAGAGAGGAGAGAGGGGTCCAATTGAAAAATTTTTCGAACAAAAGTTGTAGACTGAAATATAAGAAATATTTTGTGTTATTACAAAAATTTCGATTGGACACCTCCTTCCTCTCAAATTTTATGTATTGACATTGTCTACAACGATACCATCGTAGTATTATGCAAAATAAGAGGGGAGGGAGGTGTCCAATCGAAATTTTTGTAATAACATAAAATATACGCTATATTTTAGTCTACAACTTTTGTTTGAAAATTTTTTCAATTCGACCTCTTTCTCCTCTCTTATTTCACATTTATAACAGTAATATGCGAGCACAGAAGGGAAGGGGGGATCAAATTGAAAAAAATTTCAAACAAAAGTTGTAGAGTAATACTCTGGGAATGATTTTTGTTATTATAAAAATTTAGATTGGACACCTCCCTCCCCTTCAATTTGAATAAAATGAATCAAATGAAAGAAAAATATTGCAAGTCCAATCATGTTTGTTACGCATCCTACTTGCTATAAGAAAATACGCGCCAATGACCACGAAAAAAATTCTATATCAATAGAAAGCTTATTCAATTCTCCTTAAAAAAGGTCTCTTGGACTTTTTTCGTAAAATTGATATTTTTCGATTTATTGCAATTTGAATTAGCATTACATCTTATGGAAAAACCAAAAAGTCAGCCCTCGTTGCGACGTTGTCAATTCTAGCCTTCCTGGCCTGTTAAAGTGTAGGGGGTCGTGGTCTTGCTCGTCTTGCTATAATTACAACGTGATGCGCTCGTTGGTGAGGTATTCATACAACGCGCGCGCGCGTTGGATTTTCTAGTCACGAATACACACACTACTGTACACCATGCTCGAATGACATCACTCTGCACAATTACGCTCATTTCTTGAAAAGGGCTGTTTAAATCGAAAAAATAATAAGAACAAAAGTTTCCTAATTTTTCAAGAGCTTTCATTTGCGACCAAAACGAAGTTTCTACGTTTTGAAATTTGCAAATTTGGAAAAATGCTACATCAAATTTGAGTTTCTTTAGACACCTCCACAGCTTGCTGTAATTAAGCTACTGAGCTCAAATTTTGCAAGTGTATAGAGTTCAACCCTGAGAAGTGCCTTTTGATACTTTCCAACCAATTTTTAAAATTTTGGGGCCCAAAATGGGAGGGCGAAGGGTCAAATTTCAAAATTTTCAAAATTGACTAAAAACGGTGCATTCCCTCGACGAATAGTACCTACATCTGAAAAATCATAAAAATCGGTTAAGCCATTTCTTCAGTAGGTTGGCTGAGTCTTAAGAAGAATTTTAGTAAAATTACAAAAACCAGCGTATTCAGATCTTTGCGACTTTTAATCGTAGAAACTTCGTTTTGGTCTCAATCGAAAGCCCTTGAAAATCTAAGAAAATAACTCCATTGCACCATATTAAAATTTTCACTAATTTCCACGTAATTCGAGTTCGCGGCATGCGCAACATCAAAGGCGAGTTGGTTACAGAATATACAGTGGCCTCGGTCGTCGCGTCGGGTCGTTTTCGTTCGGGTTGGTGGGAGGACGGGGGGTGTCACGACCGTTCCACTGGATACAAAAATAGTAAAGGATCTCCAATCACTAATTTTCATAGTAAATTTTACTATACGTTATGGTGATATGTACAATACGATCTAATATAATTTGCTGTACATTAAAGGACATTTTCCTATGTATTATAGCAATTTCTGCTATTGATCTTAGCAGTAATTCCTGTATTTTATAGTCAAAAGTGCTATATTGCCAGACTTCACTCAAAACCTTATAATATATAGTAATTATTACTGAATAAATTTTTCTCAGTGTGGCCCCAGAGCTGCTTATAATGTTGCAACCAGGCCAGATGAGAGGGAGGGGTAAGTGGGTCCAATTACCCCTGGCCAGTGTTTTTTTTTTGGGACCGAATTTTTCGAACAGTGAACAGTGACATTTTATATCGAAAATTTACAAAATTGGGGGAAGGGAGGGGTCCAATCGCAATTTTTGTAATAACCAAAATTATTTCAAAGAATTCAAGCTACAACTTTTGTTTGACAATTTTTTCAATTCGACTCCTACCCCCACCAGTTTTTAATAAAATACATATTCAAGTCATATTATGCAAAATTGGAGGAGAGGAAAGGGTCTAATCAAAAATTTTGTAATGATCAAAATTATTCCTATGACTTTAAGCTACTTTTTTTGTTTGAAAAATTTTCCAATTGGACCCCTATCTCACCCAATTTTTAATAATATGAATATATAAGTCGTATTAGGCGAAGTTGGAGGGGAGGGAAGGGTCTAATCGAAAATTTTATGATAACAAAAATTATTTTTAGAACCTCAATTTACAACTTTTGTTTGAAAAATTTTTCAATTTCCCTCTTCCTCCCTCATTCCTCAAATTTTTAAACAGTATTTTCGGAATGTTATGCAAAATCGGTGAGGGGAGTGGTCCAATAGAAAAAATTTTCAAATAAAAGTTGTAGCTTGAAGTCTCAGGAATAATTTTGGTTATTACAAAAATTTCGATTGGACCCCTCCCTTTCCTCCAATTTTGAATATAAAGTATCTATACAGTATTATGGATTTATGTACGTGGTAAATTTTTGATGGTGCCAAAAGAAAACCGCTCTGGTGGTGATCCACTTGCGAAAAAAAGAGGGTCCGAAGAAATTTCTCCCCTGGCTCTAAATTTTCTCTTGAGGGGCCTGGTTGCAATTTCACCAGACACGTTCTTAAATTAATTTAAAAGGTTGCAATTTTTTTTGCATTTTTTCTTGCTCGTGGGGTTTCGTTTTATGCCCTTTATTTCGTCTTCTCGACATATCGTTACCTATTAAAATACGTATGAACCTAGGTTCTCAATCGCACGTGTTACCAAGCAACACTGCACTTGTTAGGGAAGCGATTAAGCCCACGTTTATATTCTCAACTGTCGTGAAATTTCAGTGATTTCAATATCTGTGAAAAAAAAGTTTGAAAAGCATATGAAAAAAAGGGAACACTATATGTGACCTATTAAAAAAAATTAAGAAATTCACGATTTCTCGCGTGCAAGCTTCATACCGCCTACGTATAATAATTACAGAAAGGGAAATTGATTAAAATATGCAAAAAATAAAATAAAACGAGTAAAATGTTCTAAATGTGTAACATTTATAAAAAAAAATTACTTTTCCAAAACTTTCAAAGCTCGTTATAATAATTACGCGAATATTTTTAAAAACGTTTTTGCCCCAGTTCACGTGTCATATTACGAGGCAAATTACGACGATGTTAATTTTTTCATTGCACCCTTTAACCTTCACGAACACGTTAATTGCAATATTGCAGTTTACTCTCTGACAAATTGGGAATTTTTTCCTTCGTGGTACCGAAGGCGAAAAGAATAGAGTGATTATGTGTGCGTAGGTAGGTACATCATTTGACGTAATGTTTATGAAATTTTTATTCGCCACCGAAACCTAACTATTGAATTAAATACTTACAATATGAAATCAGTTCGATAATCGTATTACCTACGCTAAACATTCACAGAATCATTGATAAACAGCTATGTACTGAGAGATTCGCTCTTTCAAACGATATTCGAAGCTCATAAATTATTAAAATGTTAAAAATAGCTGCATAAAAAGTAAAAACAAAGAATACGGTCATGCATACAATCGTGCACAATTGTCGAATGATATTATTAATTCTTCGATTTTTATCGTACACGTACAGTTCGATTGTACGTATATACCAGTTTGAAGATACGTATGTGAAATTAAATAACATACGAGTAGGTACCTACGAATAGTTGCGTTTTTTCGAATTTAACGAAGGACACAGAAGTCATTCAGTTGTTCGAGTACGTGATTTGTGTGAGAGCTGAATAAAACGATCCTCTTGGTGTTTTCACTTACCCACTTAGGGTATTATAAATCGTGAAAATGTCACCTCTACTCGAACTGATGCACTTACCTACGAGCAGGTGGGTAAATATTCTCGGGCGAGTTTTGATTCAAAGGGCTTGGCCTTCGCAAGCAGATTTGTCGCAAAATGTAAACCATCTCGAGTTGTTTATATGTATTTGTCAGTGATCATCTAATAAAAAGTTACGCATTATTGGTTAGATAAGATTTTTGAGGAGGGGAGAGGGTAAGGAGGAATTTGCATTAGTTTGGTTTGAAATCAAAAACTAGTTATTCAATACATGCACATTGCACAGACGTAACTAGGAGCCTATAGGTTGTGGGAAGTGTGCTTTAACACCACCTACTTTTTGCCAAAAATGTCAGAATTTTCTTGAAATAAAAAAATAACTCAATTTGAAGAAAATCTTTTCACTTTTTTCGAAAAAAAAAAATCAATTTTAAAAAGGAAAAAATTTTAATTTTTCTTTGAGAAATTAATTTTGAAATTTTCTTGGAGTAAAAACTTGGAGTAAAAAATTATGCATTCCTACCTAAAATTTTTGAAGATTAGTGGATCAGTGTAGTTCCTCTTTCTTTCTTTTTTTTTTTTTCAAGTGCGAAGAAGTACTTATAGGTTGAAATTTTTTTCGATTTTCATCGAGAAAAATCAATATTTTAAAAAAAGACAAAATTTGTGGCAGAACGAAAAAAAATACCTACTAAATTTCTTTGAGTAGAAATATTAAATTTTTGTTTCCTTTTTAGTTGATTTTTTTACAATAAAAACGTTTTTCAGTTTTCTCAAAAAAGAGAAATTTCTCAATTTTTTGAGCAAGATTTTCTCATTTTTAAAATCCAATTTTAGCGAAAAAATCTTCAAATTTTCTCATGGGAACAAATTTCTGAATTTTTTGTTTCAGAAAAAAATCCTGTTATATGTTGAAAAAAATTCTAAATTTTTTCAAAATAAAATTTTCCAATTTTATTATTTAGTAAGAAAAATTCTAACAAAAAATTCCTCAATAATTTTAGAAAAAATCTTCCATTCTTCTAGGAAAATAATTTCTTATTTTATTTTGAAAGAAATCCTCAATTGTTGGAATGGAGTTTTTAAGCTTTTTGTTTAAATTTTTGTAGGAGCATAAAATTCCTCTTTTTTTGGTTTTATAAAAATTTATTATTTTTTTGGAATGGAAAAATCTCATATGAAAAAAGACAACTTTATACCTAATTACTCAAGAAAAAAAAATAATAATGTTTTTTCGAGAAAAAACCTCAATTTTATTAGTGTACTCGTATATTAACAGTAGGTATAAAAAAAATACCTTAACTTTTTCATTAGAAAATCCCTCGAATTTTCAGAAAAAAATTCTTCGCTTACTTTTCAGAAAAAAAATCTCAACTTTTGGGCTGGAAAATAGGTATCACAATTTTTTGTCCCAATTTTTTAAGAAAAGAAAATTTTTCCATTTCTTGAAATAAAATATTTTTGGGGATAAAAAAATCACTAATTTTTTTGGGGTGAAAAAATTCTCAACTTTATTACTTGGTAAAAAAAAATCCTCTCTTCACAAGGAAAACCCTTGCTTTTTAAGAAAAATTCGTCTATTTTTCCGAAAAAATAACTCAATTTTTTTAGAAAAATAATTCTTCAATTTTTCGGGAAAACGCTTTATTTTTAGAATGAAACAATTTCACTTTTTTTGAATAAAAACAGTTCTCAACTTTCTAGAGAATTTTTTTTTCGGAGGGGGGGGGGGGGGGGGGGGATAAAAAATTCAATTTTTTTGAAAAAAAAAACTTAGGTATTTCTTCATAAAAAAAAAATGTTTTGTTCGAAAAATTTTTGATTTTTATTGGCAACAAAATACATAAATCAAGTGTTTTACAAAAAAAAATCCTCGATTTTTTCAATTTAAAAAAATATGTCTACCTACTTATAATAAATTATTGTTCTTTCAAAAAATGAAGTAGGTAAGTCTATTTTTTTTTTTTTGAGAGTGAGAGAGAAAATCCTTAAAATTTTTGGAATGAAAAAATTCACTTTTTTGGGTAAATTTTTTTTCAATTATCTCAATTCTTTTACCTAGCAATAATTTAAAATAAAAAAATACCATTTTCTGACATGAAAAGATCTCTTAATTTTGTTCTTCAAATCCTTCATTTCTCAAGAAGAAAATCTTTCTTAATTAGTAATTAGTGTAATTACCTATCTTGAAAAAAGTTCTCACTCAATTTTTTTAGAAATATCTAAATCTCCCATTTAAAAAAACCTTAATTTTTTGGAAAAAACATGAAGGTACCTATTTTTTATTTTTATTTTTTGAAATGAAAAAAACAAAACAAAAAAAAACTTTTTTTGATTAAGAAAACATTCCACCTTAAAAAAATGTTCAGCTCGATGTCCCTTCAGAAAAAATCGACCTACACACTAGAATATTCCTGTGTGCCATGTCTAAAACTGGCAAAATCTAATTAAAAGTTTTCATTACGCCTAATTGTGGCCAAAAACAAAACCAGCCACGTGACAATTTTTTAGATTTTTTTTTGACTCAAACAAAAATTCTTTTAGGAATCAAAAAAATCTATATATTTGTAGTTCCATTTTTTTGATAACCATAAATGTCCAACTTGGAAACTTTTCAAAATTTTGTAACATATAAGAAGATGAATGAAGTATGGGACGGCCCAGGGTAATTTTCGCATGTAATATGCAAAATTGGAGAGGTGAGAGGGGTCCAATCGAAGTTTTTGTGACAACCAAAATTTTTTTTGGGATCTTAATCTACAACTTTTGTTTGAGAAATTTCTCAATTGGGGCCTTGAGCACAGGGAAAAGGATTTCTTTTTTGGAGAGGGAAAGTGTGTATGCTTGGAAAAATGAGGCTTTTAAAAAATGAAACTCCTTATTTTTTTTAAAAATTCTATAAGTATTACAAGTTAGTCATGGATACTTAGGTAAGTATTTTCAGTGTTTTTTTTTTGGCAATTACAGGTACCTTCTGTATATTTATCTCAAATCTCAGCTGTAATGCTGCACTCATCTTGCCTTGTACGTATGTATGTTTTATAGGTGATATTAAAGGCCGTAATTTGATATACATAACCTTTTATTCCTATATTATCAGTTATCACCAACTTCAGGTTTAAATCTGAATGAATATGAATATCCAGCATTTCCTAGATCTTAGCCGATCTACATAGGTTGTTTATCAATTCAAATTTTAGAAGGCCGGCGATATTCGAATTATTATTTTGCTTCTGCTGCGGGTAAAACATACTTACCTACTCCTGGATGAATTTTTTTCGCATGTGCCGATTAACATCTCTACACTTTGTACTTTTATGATTAATGGGCTATGCAACATAAGTAGCCTACTGGCATTTCCAGATGACGGAATGGCAGCAGTTTGACTAAAATGCACATGCCATTAATGCAGCTGCACGTCGTGCTAAGAATTGAATCGCGATAAAATCACCAATACGATGCATTTTTTATTTAAATCGAGCGTAAAACTCTATTTTTTAATTTGCATGCACTTTGGCGGCGTTTTACGAGCGTAAGTATATCTCGTAGTGAACTGTTCGAGCGAGTATTAAAAAAAAATTATGCCACGAGAATATCATTATTGTGCATCTTAATATTTGCTAATGTTGCATGTTAATCTACGTCATTGAGTTGTTACGTATTTCGCAGATACGTTAGCTTTTCTCATCAACGTCAGTATCTTGACAGAAGTGACTAATTTTCTGTCGTCCTTTAGCGTTATGGATTTCAAGGTCGCAATTATTCCGAACGCGTTACTTTAAAATTCGTGAATTTTATTACCGACTGTTTTACATTTTGATTTTGTTGACCAAAGTGTTGAAAATTATCGACTTTTTACTCGGTTTGTATTTCAATGTATGTACGACCGATGTCACAACAGTATTATTTTATGTTACTTATTTCATGTCTGTTTGGTCGTCGGCGTTTGAGTGAAATATTGAGGTCTGGAAGCGAAACAGACGCAGCGTCAAGTAATTAATATTTGCTACATTTATAAGTAATTACTAGAAAAAGAAAAAAAGTTTACTTCAACTTATAAATAGTATCTAAATGCAAAAAAATATTGGTTAACTTGGCATTATAATAATTTAGAGTATTCTAAGATCACAGTTACATATTTTACACGATGACGTGGGTAAACTCCCAAAATTTAAATTTTCACTATTACTTTACCAATATTTTCTCGATTGGCTAGTTTCTTCATTGCTTCAACGATCTATTTGACAGTTTAAAAAATAATTTAGTTTTAGATAACAAATCGTTCTTTCTTTATTATTTTTTTTTTTTTTTGTAATTCGATGATTCGTGTACTCACCTCCAGAAACGAATAAACGGAATCAATACGCGGCTCGATCACACCGGATTTACATAAATCAAAAATGTGGTCCATAGTTTGTCGTACTTTTCCTGGTTTGGCTTCCATTAAATTCGTTAAATGTAAACCAGCAACGACAGCGTTGTTCATAATTAAATCAGTTACTGAAATGTTCTTCGTCTGCCACCACAATTTCAATAATTTTACAATGCTAAATTTTTCCTCTCCGGTAACAATGTGATTTACCCCTAAAAAAAAAAAAAAAAAAAAAATTAAAATGGATCCATTTTCAATTACTAATCAAGTAAGTAACTGTACCTATTACTATTAATTTCCCCAATGGGTCAAGTAATGACTGACTAATGGAAATGTTTGATCCACCAATTGTATCGATAATTACATCAAATTTCTTAGATTTCAAAACTGAATGATTTGTTAATTCTTCCAAGTAATTTTCAGATGATATAGTAAATTGTACTCCATTTTTTTCTACGTCTTGAAATTTAAGCGAAGATGCGGTACCAACGATGCATACGTTTCCTACACTACGAGCTAATTGAGTAGCTGCCCAGCCAACTCCACCTAAATTTTTAAACGAAAATTTGATTTTAATCTTTATCTAAAAAAATGACCAAGTTTATGTCTATTACATACAGGGTACAAACCTCCACAAGAGTGTATGAGAACATTTTGACCTTGTTTAAGATTTCCAATATCAAATAAGCAAAAATAAGCGGTAAGATAATTGGCCGGCAAACAGACAGCAATTTCATCTGGAACATGGTCGGGGACAGCAAAGCAATTCTTTACGTTTACTATGACCACCTCTCGATATAAACCTCCGTTACCATTGTAACACAAAACACGTTGCCCCACCTAAAATAGGTAATTCTGTAGATGATATATTTGATAGTTTTTTAAAATCTTAACTAGTCGTTGGCGGTACTGACCGTGAAAGATGCAACTTTACTGCCAACTTTGTTTATAATACCCATGCATTCTAAACCGGGAATATGCGGAAATTGAATATTCTGTATGAGACCTTGTCTCACGTATAAATCAGCGAAATTTGCTCCGCAATATTTTACTTTAACTTCGATGTCGTGCTCACCGAAACCGGACGACTTCAAAGGATATTTTGTAAGCTGTAAAATATAATAAAGTACACAAATGTTATAATTTCTTATTGGTAACTGTAAATTATTCGAAGTTGGTGCACAAATGCATGTAGTTGTTTTGCAATGTATTTAAACGTACCTTTATTTTATCAAAGCCGCCGAACTCCGAAATGGTAACAGTATCCACTAATCGTTCGTTCATTTTTCATGCAATTCGACTGAGAAGTAATTTAAAATCGAACTAGAGATGAAAAAAAAATAATTTTCATTAAAATATGTACCGGTGTTTATCAGTGAAAGTGAAAACAATGAAAAGTGGTGATAAGACGAAATTCAAAACTTCTTCGAATGTACCAGCAGGTCAAAGCACGTGCGTATGTCGATAAATTTCAAAATTTTTGTAGAATTGGTTTTTGATTCTTTTATTTTTTTTTGATATTTTGATACAAATTTATAAATTTGTGACTTTACTTTTGTATTAGGATGAACTAAATTTTGAGATCAAATGATCCATTACTTGAAAAATTTTATTTTTCTTTATTGGACAAACACATTTTTATAGATTCTCAACATACGCATCCAAGTTTTACTTTGCACAGTCGTCGAATGTGAATCGTTTTTAGCTTATTGCCAAATACAGTAGAGTATTTGTTATTGCGCCAATTTTTTTCTACAATCGACGATGGCTGAAGAAAAATGAACTCTATTTCGGTGTTTTATGTTCTTTAAAGTGTAGAAAGTAGAATAATTAATTAAAGAGTTGTAATATTAGGTAACAGGATATCTTGATCCAATATCCAATCATGGACTACAATGAGGAATTTACGTACTTGGATCCGGACGAAGAATTTGAGATGCGATATGGCGATGAAGAAGAAATGATGATGGAAATGGAATATGCATCTACGCAAATTGGTACGTACATTTATTGCACAAGCAGTACCTAATGGGTAAAATCTTGATACAAAACATGACTCAAACTGTTTAATTATTTTCTATAGATCAACCACCAAAACCACGTCCTCATAAAAGATCCCTCAAATTCGATGACATACCCGTCTCAAAGACCAACGATGCAACCAAGAATCAATCATTTAGTAATGGATATTCGTACACACCTTCGAATCTAACACCAAACCTCGATAATCTCCCGTCCACTTCGAGTGGTATTTACCACGCAGAAGATTTACAGCCGCTAATGTCTCCGAAGTCTTGTTTGAATCGAACTCCTCAATCGTCGCAACTGAACGGACACTCAGAAATAACATCACCTCCATTGATAGTATGATCAACGCACTATTGTAATTTTCGTATTAATGAAGTTGTTTTCAAACTAACGTTAATTATTATTATAGGATTTAGAACAAGAGTTTCAAGTTGATGAAACCTCAGAGAGCTTGACTAGCAAAATCCATTCTAAGAGCTCTAAGAAAGTAACTAGTAGAAGCCATTCAGAGAACTCCAATAAAAGGACTACCGAAGACTTATTTGGAAAAAGCCATCCTGAGAATTCCAATAAAAGGACTACCGAAGACTTATTTGGAGATATTGGTGATATTGATTTCAACGATGACTTTGGTACAGCTACAGATTTAAGTTCTCATTTCAGTGAAGAATTATTT
Source organism: Balanococcus diminutus (assembly GCA_959613365.1). Lineage (NCBI taxonomy): Eukaryota > Metazoa > Arthropoda > Insecta > Hemiptera > Pseudococcidae > Balanococcus > Balanococcus diminutus. Next base: position 26,442,936 of record OY390716.1, read on the forward strand.
TTTACTGAGTTTATTTCATTTCAGATGTTCTTGCCTACGGTGGTGTTACAAAAAAACAGAAAAACAATAATCACAGTATGGAAGAACGAGATTCACTTCTCATTGCTAGAATTATCGAAGAAAGAAAGAAACGAGCTTCAAATAACACTTTCAGTGATATTCCAAACGAAGCTGGGTTAGTTCTATACTCACCGAAAGAAATTATTTTGTTATTTTTTTATTACTGAGTTTCATCTTTTTATAGGAAGAAAAAGAAGTCAGAATGTGTATTGGTGAGAAGGGTTCCTAAATGGAATTTCATAACTCTAAGGAACGGCAAAGGAGAAAAATTTTACACGAAACTGCATTCCGACGAAATGATAAACTCAAAAGTGAGTGTAATGTTTTCTTTTCTTAGCTCATTTTTTCATAAGAAGTTTATGCGATTATTACGTTCTATTTTGTAGATTATCATGGTTTCGGAAGAATGTAAGAATACCAGATTACTCAATACTCCATTCGAAGCTATTATGAATGAAGCAAATGCTATTGTAAGATTGTTTCTTTACTAAATGTTTCTGAAAGATGTATATTAAAGAAAAATGTGTTTCCATAGATCGCCAAAAAAATTGATGCTGAAATGAACGAGTCTCCTAAAGAAATACAAGTTATAAATCCGTCAAAGGCAGTAGATGCAGATTTATGGGTTGAAAAATACAAACCATTGTCTTACATAGATTTACTCAGTGACGAGGTAATTATTATTTTTTTCACAGTGTTTTGTATTGAAAGTATATAATCATTTCATATTCCTGATTTAGGGAACGAATCGAATTTTATTGCAATGGGTCAAACTATGGGATAAAGTTGTTTTTGGAAGAGAGAAGAAGATTCGAATAAAAGAAAATAAACCTAAATGTGAGTTCACTCTTTTCTTGTTTTCTCTTCGAGCATGTATTAATAATTTTTACGTTTCAGTCGAACCTAAATTTCAAAGAAAAAACCAACTCGTACTAGACGAAGAATTGGATGAAAGCGGTTGCCCCAAGTTCAAATTAGTATTACTTTGCGGTCCTCCTGGTCTTGGCAAAACAACACTAGCTCACGTAGTCGCTAGACATGCTGGTAAATGGCATAATTTCATAACCAATACCGTACCTAAATTTTATTTGGTGTTCACTGAGTACATTACGATGTTTTTTTGTAGGGTATAATCCTGTTGAAATGAACGCCAGCGATGATCGAAGTCCAGATATATTCAGGCACCAGTTAGAAGCAGCTACTCAAATGAGAGCAGTGATTGGCACATCTCCTCGGCCGAATTGTCTCATTATTGATGAAATCGACGGTGCTCCTTCTGTAATTGAAACTCCTAATTTACTAGAATTTCGTATAAAATATCTTAATTTTCTAATCAAAATTATTTTTTTGTAATTAGGCTTCGATAGACGTTCTGGTGAAATTTGCCAAGAATGATGGTAAAAAACAATCTAAAAAGAAAGGCGCCAAATTGACAGGCTCGCTAAAACGTCCGATTATTTGTATTTGTAACGATGTATACGTAGCTGCTTTACGACCTTTACGACAAATGGCTTTTGTTATTCATTTTCCTCCTACGACTTTACAAAGGTATAATAAGAAAAATTTCTTGAAGAGACATTGTACGACTTCCTTTTACTAATGTTACATTTTATTGTAGATTGACTCAAAGACTGATCGACATTGCTCAACGTGAGAAAATTAAGACCGATCTTTCAGCCATGATGGCGCTATGTGAAAAAGCCAGCAACGATATTCGAACCTGCTTATCCACTATTTACTGCCTCAAAGATCAAGCCATCAAGACTAGCACTATATCGCGAGCTAATATTGGCAGTAAAGACATGCAGAAAGGTTTGTTCACCGTATGGCGAGATATATTCCAGATTCAAAATTACACCAGGTTAGCGTTCGAGAATTAGCTTGTTTAAAAAACATAATAGAATACTTTGTATTAAACGGCGCACGCTATTTTTACAGCACGAAACGAGAAGAATTGAAGAGTGACAATCGTAGAATGGAAGCGGATTTGATTCTATCGCGAAGGTGAGTGATTTATTAAGGTCTTAATTCGGTTGCGTATTTAAAAAGTACATCGACCTGAGATAGGTTAGTTGATAATTAAAGCGGAAATTCCTCAAGTGAGTTTGCATCAGAACTGCGCTTCGATTTTTTTTTTATTGTGGATGACGATGCAAGTTTGTGATTTTACTTCTTCTCTTTTTAGGTTGCATTCGGTGTTGAGTTCAGTTCAAGGTAATGGAGATTACGACAGATTATCCCAAGGCGTGTATGAAAATTTTTTGAGCATCAAGACAAGAAATTTGTCAATGAGCAATGTAAGAGCTGCAAATTAATAATACCGATTATTATACCTACTCAAGTACTCATTATCTAATGTCATTATTTTTTTTTCAAAGGTTGCCAAAAGCTTAAATTGGTTTTGTTTCTTTGATCGGATTAAAACAACGATTGCATCGACGCAAATGTATACCTTGATGACGTACATGCCATATTGTTTCGTGATGTGGCATTTTCTCTGCGCCAATTTTATGTCGTCTAAATTGAACTACCCGAGTTTATTATACGAAGTTGGTTTTACAACAATAACCGTAATATTTATGTAGTATGCACATCAAGGCATTTCATTCAAATTCTCCGATGTCATTTTCAGCTGATGACCAAGCAATTGAAAAATCAGCAGATAGTTCACGAAGTGTTGAAAGGTATGGAACCGAAAGTTCGAGCCTACAGTCATTACGAGCAATTATTGTTGGATAATTTACCATACTTCACTCATTTGTTGAATCCAAATATTAGACCTGTAAGTAATTTAACTTATTCGCGATTTCTTCTGGAATTGGAATTTTATTGTGAAATCAATACTAATAATTTATGTATCCCCAATAGGTAAGCTTGCAGCTGTTTACAAATGCAGAGAAGGCTGCTATGCTTCAACTAGTCAGTACTATGCTTGATTACAATTTGAATTTTGTGCAAGAAAGAACACAGGATGGAAGTTACCAGTTTATTCTTGATCCGTGAGTAATTTTATATTTTATCAAGTTGGACTTTGGAAAAATAATAAAAGAAAGAAGTATAAAACTTTCTTTTTTGTAATAGAAGTAACTAAGTGAATGTGTTTTTTTAGGAGTGAAGTATTTAGTGGCATATTTTATCTAATGATTTATTTGATTTTGTGCAGAAATTTCGAAGAAGTTGTTGAATTTCCCGGTATTCAAACGTCAAAAAGATTGAGTTACTCTTTGAAAATGGCCATTTCGAGAGAAGTAGAGCAAGAAAAGATCAGACGTTTAGAAGTTTCGTTACGGAAAAATGACACCGGTTTGAATACTCAGGCTGCCTTCCCATCTATGGAAGTGGATGAACCTATTGAACCCTCTAAAAAAAGTTCATCTTTGACTGGTGAATTGAATTTTTTTAATTTTACACGACTGTAATTTTATAAATTTTAATAATAGAAGAACGGTTATTTATTATCATTATTTCCTTTTTTCAGAAAAGCAACAAGCTGAAAAGAAGAATCATTTGCAAAAGCTGATTCCCAAAAGGTTGAAAACTACACCAAGTACCTCGGTAAGATTTTTTATTTTTTATGTGATATTCTCATCGAAGAGTAATACCCTCTTTCTGTTTCTTTATTCCTGTTGAATCCTCAATAACTTTTGGAATTTATTTATTGTGCGTGTTTTTGAAAATGTGCCCAAATATGAAACCAGTTTTTTATTCCAGTTTTTGCAGTTGTCATTAGGTAGTCTTGTTTTTCATGTAATTGATATGGTTCTTTTTTAATTTTTGCTCTTCAGCAGGCTGTTAAGCTTTGAAAATTGAAAATATCGCAGTAATTTTTAATTGACATTTTTTTTTCTTCAAAAGTTCAAATTCATTTCTGAAATTAGGAACTTTTTCTTCGTTAGCACAGTCGGAAACTTAGCAAAAACTGGAGTGCTCAAAGTACACCCAAAATTTAAAATGTGAAATCCCAATACTGTTTTTCCAGAAAAAGAATGTTTTTTTTGGAGTAAAAATATTTTTAATTTCACGAAAAATTGTTAGATTTTTCAATTTAAAAATTGGAATTTTTTTCTCTAGAAATAATTTTTTTTTTCAAAGAAAGGGCAAAAACTTCTAAAAAGAAATTAAGATTTTTCCTTTTTTTTCCTAATTGTACCTACTCCAGTTTTTTTTTCTTCTAAAAAATTTAGACTAAAACTTATTCGAGATTTTTTTACCCTAAATAAGATGAAAAATTAAAAAAAATTGCGAAAATCACAAATCAGTTTTTTCAAAAAAATTTCGACCAAACATTAAGATTTTTCCTTTAAACAAATTCAAAACAATTCAGGTATTTTTTTCTCCAAAGAAAAAAATATTGATTGCTTGTGTCAATTTTTTTGAATAGATAAAATCTTTGTTTTTTCAGACGAAAAAAAATCACTCAAGTATTTTTTTGATGAAAAAAGTCTAATGATATGTTTGATGAATTTTCGGCCTCAGTTCTTTTGAAAAACAAATCTTTCAATTTCAACGTATTTTTGAAAATAAAATCAGTGATTAGATGGGGGATTATTCTTAGAGAAAGTAATCCCTTCATTTTTTTTAGAGAAAAAATGTCAATTTTTTGTGTCAATTTTTTCGTTGAAAAAATTTCTCATTTTTTTCGAAGAAAATTTTTTTTTTTACTTAGGTATAATTTTTTTGTAGAATAAAATCTATCATATTTTAAAAATTAAATTTTGATCTTAATTTTTCCCCAAAAAAAACTTTCTTTTAGTGAAAAAAAAATCCCAAGTCCCATCTTTAAATTTAAATAAGTTTAGTCGGCTATCACTTTTTTTTTTTTTTTTTTTTTTTTTTTAAGAAAAATATTAAGATAATTTTTTGTGCCAGTTTTTTGGGAAAGTTCCTGTTCTTTTGTGTGAGAAAAAAGTTTATCAATTATTTGAAGAAAAAATATCAATGATCTAAGTACATTTTTTTTTTTTTTTTTTGGAGAAGAAAACACGTACCTAATTTTTGAAGAAATAATGCCTTATTTTTTTGAGCTTGTCTTTTTTTTTTTTTTTTTTTTTTTGGATAACGAAAATAAATTTAACTTTTTAAAGAAAAATCTCAATTATTTGGGTGAGGGGATCTGGTTTTTGCTTTAGGCGAAGAAAAAAATCATTTAGGCTTAGGCCTAATCTTTTTAAACTTACAGAAATTTTCACAATTTTTTTCAGGAAAAATTAAATTATGAATTCGATGTCATTTTCAAGATTAGATTATTAGCTATGTTTTTTTAACGCGGATTATTGCATAATCTGGATTTTGAGGGTTTGTGCTTTGTGAAAATCCATTCAATAATCTGCTATATGAGTAGATTATGAAAGTGGATTATGGATTCTACTGTGTTCTTATGCTTTGTTCTTGATAAAATTTTCAGAATAATTGATCAGAACATTTTCTAAACCTTGTTTTAAGAAGTAGATTCTTATAATCCATAATCCAGATTATGCATAATCCGCGTTAAAAAAACATAGCTATTGTTTTGTGTGATAAAAACTTATAGCAAAAATAATATGTAGGTAGGTAATTTTATTGTGTAAATTTTTTTGGGAAAAACCGCTCACTCACTTTTTTTGTGAGTGAGGGATATTTTAATGTTCGGTCTCAATTTTTTTGAGAAAAAAAACTTGGGAATTTTATGAAGAAAAAAATTTTCACCTTAAAATTATTTTAAATCTCATATTATTTTTGTGGAAAAATATTAATTTTTGCGTCAATTATTGATGAAAACCTTATTTTTTTGTAATTAGAAAAAAGTTCATCAATTAATTATTGTTTAAAGGAAAAATCCTAATGTTTGACCGAAATGTTTTTGAAAAAACTAATTTGTGATTTTCTCTTTTTTTTTTTTTTTTTTTTTTTTTTTGAGAAAAAATCATTTTATTCTTTGTACAAAAAAAGTCTTAGGCCTATCACTTTTTCTGAAATCAAAATTGTTGATCTCAATTTTTTTGAAAAAAATTTTCTGTTTATTCTTTGGAGAAAAAAAATTGAAATTCTTTTATAGAAAGAGAATCTCTAAATTTTTTGCAGAAAAACTTTCAATTTTTTCGAGTAGATATCTCTTAAAATTTTATGCGGAAAAACTCTGCTTTCTTTAGAAAGAAATTTCGTTTTTTATCATTCTCACATTCAAGATTTGAAAAAATTCACTCAATATCCCTTCGAGAAAAAATAGAGCTATACCTTGAAAATTTTCAAATTTCTGAGCTAGTCGTTCAAAGTTGTAAAAAAAAAATCACGTTTCGGATAAATTAATAAAAATTCTGCACTGGAGGTGAAATTTGATATATTCTTTAGACGAATGCGGTTGGTTGCGGTATTAATAATTCTCTCATTTTTAGGGAACATGGGACCGGGGCGGGGGCGGGGAAAAGAATACCATTTCGAATATGCTGGGAATAAAATTAGTTTCTTTGTGGTTGTATGCGTTGGTAAAACTTCTTAAATTATATGTTGCTTATGAAGAAATACCGAGTCCATTAACCAGATACGGCCAGATTTATTTCGCGAACTGTTACAACTCGAAAATCTTACCCTCATAAATGCCTTTCATCATATTTTATTAGCGTAACGATAACAACAACTCGAACATCTTTTTATTTGTAATGTTGTGCAGAAAGAAAATAGCGTTCAAAAGGAAAGATTAATTATTATGGGATAGGCTTCAGTGAGCTAAGTACCGAGAACGAGGGGGCGCAGGGCTGTGAATTGTTATTTCATCCCTTAATGACTTTCAACTTAACAGCGCCACCGTCGCCGTTCATCTCCGTGTCATTATTCGCTTTGTTAGTGAGCCTCAAAATTAACGCGATTTCTTCAACGTCAAAGGTAGACCAGCATACAGTCGTACTCCTATTTAAACGCCACTCCGTTAGATATTCTCGTCTCAATTTACTCATCCCTAATCAAGGTATTTTGCAGAAGGGAATACCAAATGAGAAATTGAAATTGTCGAAAAAATTTCTCCAGACTGAAATTTATATTCTACGCATTCTTTATCGAATTATTTATTTATTTATTTTTTCATTAGAAAAAATAAAACCGCCGACGTTTTGTAATTAACAGTTGGCTGCTCGGAAATTTTGCAAAAGCAGAGGGTACTCGGCGTGCTTTAATAAAAAGCCTCGGCCTGGCGAATTATTTTACGAAACACTGCAACAGCGTTGTAAAAAGTTATAGAAAATCTGTATATTTAAACCAACCCTGCTCTTATTACGTTTATCATTATAGAGCAATTAATATTATAACAGACTCTATAAGCCAGCATAATGAGCGCACTATTTTGTTTATTTCATTCGTCGGCAACTTCACTTTCTCCCTCAGCTCCGTCAACATCTTCGGCTCATTTCCGCTCCGTTACTCTTTAAAAAGCTCCGTTCCTTTTTAAATTGCTTTTCTTTTCTTCATGAAATAATTTTCGCCGTAATAAAGAGTAAATAATTGAAGCGCGCCGCGTGACGAAAATACGAAAGTAGAATAAATGCTATTCCCAGCGATTTTTATCCTTTGTACAACGAAAAATCTTCATTTTAACCTTTTTTTCCTTGTTTTTGTATAATCAACCTTTTGCGCGGCAACCGGATTTCAAACTTAATTTTTAATGTTTTCAAAGAAGATACTTTTGAATATTACAGACCATGGCGTTCTTTTCATTGAATTGATGCTGCGGTTTAAATAATTAATTTCTTAATCGCGACTAACCATCAAGTCGCGAAATTTATCATGCATAATGTAGCATCGTTAATGAGAATTTTCTCTGTATGTGTCTTCTTAATAATACCTACAGTGATATGCCACCGGAGTTAATCCTATCATGTAAAATGTATTTACTCGAATTACGTAAAAATTGATTTATAACGGGTGAGCTTCTTGCCAAACGGTGTTCAAACCATGGTTTTCAAGTTGGTGAACTTTTTTTGATTGTTTTCCCTGTTTTTAATTTCAATTTTTTAACTTTTCAAAACAAAATGTTTTCAAATAACTTACTAGCCTGTGCAAATCAATTACAAAGAATAATATGGCAATCGGTCTCGTTGAATTTTACAGAAAAGTTCCAGTAAAAAAAATATTTAAAAAAATCTCCTCAGAAGTATTTCTGAAATAGATAACAATTCAGTACGTAAACTAGGAAATTTCTTTCAAAAAAATTATAATTAAGAATTGTATTTAAATTTTTCTTTGCAATATTATTATAAAAAAATTTTTTAAAAAATGAAAAAGTTTGTGGAGCAAAATGAAAATAATAAAAAAAGTATACTAAAACTTTTTTGAAAAAAAAAATCCTTGAAAACCTTGTCATTTGAGCAAAAATTGAACAATGAGACATTTTTTAAACGCCAAATACGTACGTAGCTAACTAATACTTGAAAAATCATCTCAGACAATCCATTTCTACCTTTTGGGGAAAAAAAAAAAAAATCTTTGGAATTTTTCAAGCGTAGAATGTTTTAAAAACTTGATAGAAATTCAAAATTTGATTTTTTGGAGGGGGTTAATTTCAAGGTTATTAGGTACACATTTGATAATTTTTAAACTTGTAGATATAAATTTTTATAAATTGGATAGATTTTCAAAGTTGAATAAATTTTTGAAATTTTCATAAATTCAGTAACTAAATTTATTTAAAATTTAAAAATGAAATTAAATTTGTCAAAAATTCAAAATTCGATAAAAGTTTGAATTTTGATTTTTTTTTTTTGGGGGGGGGGGGGTGTTTATAATTGGATTTTAAAAAATTTATGAAATTAGATCAATTCATAAAAGATTTTTTATCTTTGAAAATTGTCAAAAATTCAAAATTTGGTCATCATTTTTAATTTTTAATAAATTTTAAATATTGAACCCATTTCAAAAATTTTGAAAATCGTCGAAGTTTGAGAAATAATTTTAAAATTTGTAAGAATGTAAAATTTCAAAATTCGATAATAATTGGAATTTCGATTAATTTTGAATTTTTTTTTTGGATACATTTACCTATCTATCAAAATTGGGAAAAGCTCTAAAGTTGGTTATGTCATGTTAAAAGATGTATCCATTTCAAAAATTTTAATTTTTTTTATTTGGTATAAAATTAAAAATTTGATGAAAATTGGAAAAAAAATTTCACAAAATTTTGAAAATGAATCAATTTTGTAAATTTGATACATTTTTGAAGTTGGATCCATTAATTTTTATGATTCAAAAAATTTACTACAAAATAAACTAAAGATCTTGAATTTGAAAAGTTTGATAGATTTTTAAATTTTGGTGAAAATTTTAAATTTGGAAATTTTTTAAAATTCGATAAATATTGGAATTTTTGTAATTTATATAATTTTTAACAAATTTTTAAAATTTGATAAATTTATTCACTTTTCTCAATTTTGAAAATTGCTCATTTTTAAATTTTAACGAATTTTTGAAGTTGAATAAATTTCTATAATTTTGTAAATCTTTGATTTTTCTTAAAAGTTGGATCAATTTTTAAAACATTGTTGACCTTTGAAATTCGAAAAATCCTCTTAAAAACCCAAAAATTCAGAAAAAATTTCTAATTTGATAAAAATTGTAATATTGGTCATTTTTGAATTATTGGATCAATTCAGAAAATTTTTTATATCTTTGAATTGACGAAAATTCAAAATTTTGATTTAATTTTCAATAAATTTTAAAAGTTGGCTCCATTTCAAAAATTTTGTAAGTCTTTGAAATTTGATTTTTAATTTGGTAAAAATTAATTTTAAATTTTGGTCATTTTTGAATTTTCATAATATCCTCATTATCTATCAAGATTGACAAAAATTCAAAATTATAGGTACCATAATGTAATCTTAAAAAGTTTGATCCATTTCAAAAAGTTTGAAAATTTTTATTTGGAAAATATTTTCAATTTGGTAAAAATTCAAAATTTAATAAAAATTGAAATTTTGTCATTTTAAAAAATTTTCCTAAAATTTTGAAGTTGACTCAATATTTAATTGATAAATTTTTGAAATTGGGTTCATTAATTTTTATGATTTAATAAAATTTTCCACAAAAATAAATTAAAAGGTCAAATTTTCAATTTTTGGAATTAATGTACTTAGTTTTGACAGGGGGCTGGTGCTGGTATAAATTTTTTGGTTTGAGTTGGAAAAATGAGTACCTACTACATTTAAAAAAACAATTGAGTACTAGTGTCTTACAAAAAATTCGCTCTCTAAAAAAAGGGTCAACTCGCTTGGAATTGGCTCTTGATGGCCCTGCCAATTCAGCCATATGAAAACATGTAGGTATTTACCTCTAAAAATTAACAAGAGCCTAAGTATACGTATGTTCTTAAAATTTTCCCCACTCTCCGATTTTTCAACTTTTGCTCGATTTTTCTTAGTCTTTGAAGGAATTACTTTTTTTTACAATTTTGGCCACACATTGTAAAATACCAAGAAGGCTTAAAAATTTCGAAATCGAAATCGAAATTGAAAAATATATAAGTAGTATACCTTTTCAAGTGTGCCTCCAGTTATTAACCCCCCTAGGGGGATCTATTCGCATATACATCATTTGCAGCATTATTCGAAATGTCGTATTACTAGTAATTTACGACTTTACGCTGGAAACTTTGGAAGGAAGTCCGTTTAATATCAGTTGCAATAATTCGCGTTTATGACACCGACACAGTCGCGAAGAAAGTACAGAAAACACGGGTGATAATTCTTGTTCAATTTTGTAAAGGGTTTTTGCGCGATGATGTTAGTTTCCTTAATGAATAAAAGATCGCGTAAAAGCACCGAGTTTTCGAAATTTCCACCAAAGGGAACTCGAAAACGATAAATCAAAACCTCTTTAGACGTGTAATGTAACTGCACAAAGTATACCAGGCTTAATATAAAATTCGAATAAGTCGGATACGTTGTAGGATTTAAAACGTTTTATGTATTAGGACTAGTATGTGTAGGATTTTTTTCGCCATTTCTCCAGGTTTTTTTTTCGAGTCTAAGAAAGGGAAATGGAAAACCTAACTATGGAAAACTTCACTATACATTTTGGTACGTAGTATGAAGAGAGTGCGATGAAACAAGAATGAGAATGTAAAAAATATTTTTTAAAAATGATTTATGATCGCGAAATGAAAAGAATATTTTTTTTTAAATCTTCGTTTTAACATAATACTGAAAAAAATTCTATATTGTAGTTTGTATAATGTAAAAAAGAAAGTTTTACGAATAATAAGGCTATATTTTGGTATAAAGGGTATAGACTATAGATATAAAATCTCGAGAGTAAGTTAACTTTCTAGCTCGTATAGATTATTGACCGCAAATACAATCGGAGCCACAGGGCGATAAATAAAGAAAAAACGCCTGTTAAAATATCCAACTCTGTATAAATAATGGTTTCGAATGGTCAGCGGCGCGCAGCGTAAACGATGACCGGGGGGCTGAGCGGAGCCAGAAAAAACACCCGAGAAAAAGGAAATATAAGGGATAATTTAATGCCGTTACGGGGCAGAAGTAAAACGTATTTTCTTCGCCAAAAATAAAAGAAAACTTTACCAACAACGCTATGAAGAAATATTTTAGGAATTTAGATATAGAGCCAATAGTGGCCGGACGAAAGAAAGGGAGTTAAATTGAAGATGTTTTGTTCCAAATTCTAACGTTCTTTTAGTAATGAAAGAAGCCCCCTGGAAAAAGGACGCAGCGTACGGATGCGGCGCGACGCACGGAATGTGAAAGTAAACAGTTGAAATATAATAGGATTTTATCGCGTTGAAGGGAGAGAATTGAAGGGGCCGTGTATTGATAGCGTAGGTGGAGTCGAACCCCTGGACGACGTAAAGCGTTGGGCGGAGTTGTAGCCCACAAATCCTAAGCATCGCGTTACTTTAATTTTAAATGTATCTTATATTTTCGGTTTCATTGTGAACCTGACTTTTTCCTCGTCATCGTAGGGTGTTAGGGAAAGTATCCGATCGGTTTTAATTTTGGATTCTTTGGCCAATAATCTTGCTGACGAGGATGGCATTTTGTTGAGCTGTGTTCTTATGTTGTCAGTTCTTCTAAAAGGACATAATTTTTGAATTTGTTTTTCCAAAATTTGGAATTTGGGCATCGATTTTTATGTTCTCGTTTTTAAACTAAAAATTTCTTTCACTTCTTTTTTTGTAAACTCCAAAAAGTTTGAAATATTTTTTATTCTAAAAAAAATCAGAAGGTACATAGCTATCTTTTTTCTCCGTACTTAACTTGAAATTTTTTTATTGAAATAGAATTATAAATTTTTAATTTTTATTTTGAAAAATTAAGCATTATTTTTTAAAAATGAGCATTAGTTTCTTCAAAAAATTGAGCATTTTTGACTCACTCAAAAAACTGAGCATTTTTCACCCAGAAAATTAAGCATTTCTTATTTTGAAAAAATTGAAAATTTTTTACTCAAAAATAATTGAGCATTTTTTATTTAAAAAAAATTGAGCAATTCTTCTTATTTTTTCGTTTCAAAAAAATTGAGCATTTTTTACTCAATCAAAAAATTGAGCATTTCTTACTCACTCAAAAAACTGAGAATTTTTCACTCAGAAAATTGAGCATTTTTTACTCAAAAATTGAGCATTATTTCTTCCTCAAAAAATTGAGCATTTTTCACTCCAAAAATTGAGAATTTTTTTTAATTGCGCATTTTTACTCAAAAAATTGAGCATTTTTTATTATTTTTTAAATTGAGCATTTTTTATTATTTTTTAAATTGAGCATTTTTCATTTCAAAAATATGAAGAATTTTTTATTTATTCAAAATGGTTTATTCAAAGGAAATCGAAAAAATGTTTTTTTGGAGAAAAGAAAAGTCCTAAAAAATGGAATGATTGAAAAAAATTTCTCCGAAAATTGGATGATCTTTTTATCACAAAAAACTTGACATTTTATTTGAAAAAAAAAATCAAAATATTTTTACCAATTTTGCTACTAAAAAAAAAAATAAATAAAAAATGTTTTTAGGTATTCAATAAAATTGATCTTTTTTTTTATTGAATGAAGATAAATTTTATTTTCTAAAAATGTGAGAAATTGTATTAAAAAAAAAAAAAAAAAAAAATGCGTCATTCTGAAAAAATGGAGAAATTTTTCCATTTTAAGATAGATTTTTTACGATATATAATTACATCTCAACTTAACCTTGATCTATTTAAAATGAAAATTTAAAAAATCGAACTAACAAATAAACACTGAACGAATCCCAAATAAAAATCTTAAGATGATCATTTATGAACACCCTACGCATTTCGAGCGAATAAACTTTTGCAAATGGACTCGTAAAAGTAAACGGAAATAGCTTCTTATTTATATTGAAGATGGAAACTTGGGCAAGTCGACGGATTGGGGATTTGCTAAATACCAACATAAACAGACGTATTGTTTTTGTAAGCTTTTTAATACACGGTGTTAGTGTTGTTGTAGTTTTGTATAGAAAAACTGCGAAAAGAGGGCTGGAGGTCGCGGGGGCGTTAGCTGTGTGTGTTTTTGCTCGTGTAAAATACAGTTAAGTAAAGCTTTCGTCCAGGAAACGTAGTTACCATTTTCGTTGGCTGCTTCTTGCTATTCTGGTCGTTTATTTCTCCACAGAATGACTTTTTTTTTGTTTCCTCGCACGTCGTCGCGAAGGACGCGAGGGCCTTTACTTTCATCTGTTTTATTCGCGTGTAACTACCGTTTTTGTAGTCGCGTTATAACCGCTGTTTTACCTCGATAATCGCCTTCGTACCTTTTTTTTGTATCTCCGTTCTTCGCGCATGCTGCTTAACAAAGGTCTCAGCCTTCTTTAACCCCTCTGTACGTACTTTTTCTTCATCGTGGGTTAAATTAATTGACTGTTTTTGTATACTATGCGATTGGTGGGCCAGAGAAAGGTGGGGTTTTTTCTCTCAAAATTTATAGTTTCCTCGATGAAGCAATTGAATCTCGTAAAATACAATGCCGCACTTCTAATGATTCGTATGTGTTAAATGTAATGTATCTAAACGAAACCGTTTGGATTTTACATGGTGATTACGTTCCTCCGTATTTTAATTAGTAATTACAGAAATCGTCTACTTAGATTAGATACCTAAATAAACAAGAATTGGAATAGGGTACCTCCTCGACCCACTTCAAACTTAGTATTAAGAAATAAGAAACCCTGACCTTTATTACCTAAAAAAAATCTGAATTCAGTGAATTCACGACAAAATTATGGGATTTTTTCCCCAAAACTTTGAAGAATTTTCATGATATTGTGGGTTTTTTCTATAAAATTACTTATACTCGTAGACCACATAACTTCAGAAAGAAAAAAAATTATAAAAAAATACTTATAGTTAACTCTTTAGAAAACTTCAGAGAATTTTCATCAGAATTTTTTTAAATGTTTCACAAAATTTTTTGAAATATTTTTTAACAATTTGAAAAATTAAAAATCGAAAAATTTGTTGAATTTTTACAAAATATTGGAAAAGGATACAAAATTTTCAGAAAAATTATCCACAAAACTACAGAGAATTTCTATAAAATAAAAAATTAACGGTTTTTTGCAATTTGTAAAAATTATTTTAAAAAATTCAAACGAAATTTTTGTTTTAAAAATTTTTAAAAATTGTTTTGGAATAAAAAAAAAATTAGAAATCTCAAATATTCTGGAGTAAAAATTTTTTCGAAGGAAGAATTTCAGTAGGTATTTTTTTGGAATAAAAAATATTGAAAAATCTTTTTTTTCTTCTTTTTTTGTTTTGGTTTAAAAAATGTTATAAAATTTTCTTATGTGCATGAAAATATTTTTTAAATTTCTGTGGAAAAGCTTAATTTTTTCTTTGTGAAGAAAAAAAATCGTTTCATTTTCGAAAAAAAAACCGAGATTGTTTCGAACAATAATACCTAATTAATTAAAAAATTCTTCTGAAATAAAAAAATCTCAATTTTTTGATAGTAAAGTAAATAATTGAAATATTTGTTAAATTGTGGGACCAAGAAAAAGAAAAAAGAAAAGAGGGTTTTTTGTTGAAAAAGTTATTAAAAATTTTTTAGGAGTGAAACGTATTTTTTGCGTGATAATTTTTTGTTTCATTTCCAGGAAAAAAATCATTTTCACATTACAACATGAGAACAATTTCAAGAATCCACCTTTTAGGGAAGAAAACGAATTAAACCCTTGAAAATTCCAAGTATTCATTTAACTTTTTTAAAAAAATGGTATAGATTTTTTTGGTTGCCAAAAAAAGGGTCTTGGAGGGCATAGACATAACTTGAGGGGTTCAAGGGACATTCGCCCCCTCTCTCAATAACTTTTTAAATAGCCTATGGAAAAAAATCGAGCCACACCCTTTTTCCCCAAGAGCAGTTTGGATGCAGAATTTCTAAATACCTATTTCAAAGGAGTCGCTAAATTTTCTCCAAGTTTTTTACCTGCGTTTAGAAGTTTTGTAATAATAAGTTTACTGAAACTCATGGATAAATGATATGAATGCCCGAGTAGTTCTAAAATAAGTAAATGTTTAGCAAATACTCAAGATGTTCAATCATTTGCAATCTCTATTCCAGCTTTTGTTGATGTACATGGCGTTGTGCGTTGATGGAAAAAGTTTTCAAGATATAGGTGAACAAAAGAAAATGCCATAAGTATAAAAGGGTGTCCCGGTTCATATCTCGAAAGAATTACCTATACTTTTTCAAAAGCTATACAATTTTTTTGTATTTTGCGCGATGAAACAGTATACTCGTAAATTAACGTAAGCTTTTGAGGAGATCCAATAACCTGGAGGGTAATTGCGGTATTATTATTTCTCTACGAAATACGTATTGGGCAACACGATAGAAGGGCAAGTTGGGCGAAATATGGGCAAAGTTACAAACGAGAAACGAAAAATTAACCTATTTCTTCGATGATTACAAAAATATTCGCGGATAAAAACAAAATTTAACTTCGCAGAGATGTTCAATTTTTATGGGGAAGAACTTTATTCTTTCAATTTTCTATCTACTCTGCGGTGGTAAATTGTTAACCTAATTCACATTATATAACTGGCAAACGCGATGGTGTGGTAATATTCGAAGATATAGTAGTTCGATTTCGCAATTCGAATGTATGTTTTACGTATATACAAGATAAAGTATAGACCATTCAGCGAAATGAAAGGGAAGAAAAAGATAGCCTTAGAACTCTCAAAAGTCGAATTTATTTTCCCATGGTGCATCAATTTTGTACACGCCGCGTCGGAGGTTACTAGAAAATAAAAATTTGATAGCGTTTATAAAATTGGTAATCTGACAGATAACGAGTACTGTACACTGACATCTGTTATCAGAAGAAATAAAATTGACTTCTAGAACGATGGTATTTCGTTTTTTTTCTCTCCTATCCTAGAATGTACGATACACTTATATTTGTAGAAGGGTCAGCGCGGTGCGCTTGATTTTTTTATATACGGGCCCTTGCCTGCCCGCTCGATTATACGTACATCGAAACATTTTACATCAATCTATGACGCTTGCATCGGGGTTTAACGTTAATTTTAATTTTTTCAGATAACCAAGGATTTCTTTGGAAGGATCGTCGAGAGAAGTGTAAGCGAGCAGAAGAAAATGGGTGAGTACCATTGCATGCGCTTGAGTCATATCGGTGATTGTATTTTTTATTCCTTCAAGTCAATGTTTCTCAAATGATGGTATGGTACATGTACCCCAAAGGGTACGCGAAGATTTCTCAGGGGGTGCGTGACGACGATGGCAGTCTAATGCTAACTAAACACAATACATCTTGAATTTGTACATTTTCAAATTTATTCAGAAAATGCATTTCCAATTCAAAATGATAATTTATTTGAAAATTTTCGCCCTTACTTCGTTTGGGCAGCAAACACTTCTCAGTTTTTGCTTAAATTCAAATTTTTTTCTTTGAATGAAAAATTTTCAATTTTTTTTTTAAATAAAAAATAATTATTTTATTTTTTTCGAAGGGATTTTTTTTTAATTTTTGAGGATCACAACTAGGAAAGTATACATTTTCTTTTGAGAAAAAAATTTCTCCAAGATTCTGTAGTAAAAATATTTTAAAATCTTTTTCAGAAAAATTTTTCGATTTTTTTTTTTTAGTAAAAAGTCTTTCAATTTTCTGGATATTTTTTCAAATTTTTTGTAGGAAATTATTTCTCATTTTTTGGGAGTAAGTAGAAATATTTTAAATTAAGAAATAATAATTTGGGGGTGGGGATTTCTCAATTTTTCCGGTGTGAGAGTTAAGAATCATTCTTCATTTTTTTTTTTTTTTTTTTTGAGAAAAAATTTCTCAATTTTTTTGAATTGAAGTGATTTTTTTGTTTTTTTGAATGAAAAATCTCCTAATTTTTTGAATAAAAATGTCTTTCATTACCCAAGAGTTGAATTTTTTTTTAAGAAAAAAATTTCAAAAACTAAAAAAAATAGTATTTTTTTGATATCTTTCTTTTTTTTTTTTTTTAATAAGCATTCATCCAACTTCTTAGATTGCAGATTACGAGTATGTTTGATTTTTTGGATTTTTCAAGTAAAAAAATTAAACTAGGCGCTTCGCGCCTTCGCCCCCCTCCCCCCCGAACCCCCCCTGGTTGCCTCTATTTCCACACTACGTTTGAAAGTATTAAACATAGTATATGCTTTTACTCCGTGACAAAATGTCTAAAAGTCATCAAATTTAATTTCCATGGAAATTTAAAATTAATAACGTTCATTACGAAAATATCTAAAAGTCACGAATATAAATTTCCATGGAAATTGAAAAATCAAAAAATTCTAATAAAAAAAATTACAAGTTTCAAAATGTCAGAAAGTCATCTTTCTAAAAAAATTTTCAAGTTTCAAAATGTCTGAAAGTAATTTTTCTAAAAAAATTTCCAAGTTTCAGAATGTCTGACAAAATGTCTGAAAGTTATCTTTCTAAAAAAATTTATAAGTTTCAGAATGCCTGACAAAATCGTCTAGAAAATGTCTAAAAGTCATAAAATTTCAAAAAATTTTACAAGTTTCTAAATGTCTGACATAATGTCTAAAAAATCGAATTTATTAAAAAATTTCCAAGTTTTTTTATGTCATCCAAACCTTCTTTTTTTTTTTTTTGGTACCCCAATCCAGAATCCTGGTGGGGGAAGTTTATTTCGAATTATGGGAACAGTAAGCCCTTCCACGACAGCCCTTGACCTTTCGGTTTATCAGGAACTGCCGCGGAAGGGTGGGGGTAATTAAATTATATCTAAGACTAATTATTAAACCATCTTAACCCCTGGCAGGGTCCAATTTCCCCCCATGCCAGGGCTTGTACTGTTTAGATTAAAATGTTTTAAATCAGATCGATACATCGTGATGTTTGATTATTAAAACTTATAATTATTTTAATAGTTATCCTTTTTGGGCAATCCGGACCCCCACTTAAGGTTGGGGCGGCCCGTACAACTTAATTTATAATTGAATATTCGGATAAAATAAGAGTATCATAGATTATACGATATAAAACTAGAGTAAGTATAAAACGAGAGTAAGTAAGATTACGGAGGTAATATGAAAAGGTATTATCGAGATATTATACCGGATGCGAGTTAAATTAGCTATTGAAAAAAGAGGGGTGGGGGTAAAAATAGAAGGTGGGTGAGTTATATATCAAAAGACTCGGTTTTTTGAGGGGAATTCAATGGTGCTATTTTTAAGTTTGTCAGTTTAAATTTGGTCGAGATGTTTGAGAAAAACTATGGAAAATGGTAAATTTCGTATTGTTTTTTCATGATTTGGGTACAGTATTTTTCGAAGGCCGGAGTATAATATTTATTTTTTGAATCTAACAGATTATCGTCAAGAGAACCGAGAAATTCGTTTCTTTCGTTTTCTAAAGTTGGGCAGGTAAAAAGTAGATGTCTGGAATTTTGAAAAAGACTACCGCAGTGGCAGTTTTCGGTTTGTGATTAATTAATTTTGTATAGGTATGATTGGAAGTTGCCGTGAGATGTAAAAATTTGAGAAATATTGTAGTTTGGTTCGAAATTGGAGTCATAATAATTTTTTAGATTTGGAATGAGTTTCCTGGTAATTTCGGCTTTTTCTGTAGAATTCCATTCGATTTGAAAATTTAAGATGGCCCAAGTTTTTAGGTAATTTTTTAATTTATCGATCGAAATGTTATTATCTTCTATTATGTTGTAATTTATTTGTTCTCCTACATTTAGGTCATCCAAACCTAACCTAATGCAACCTAACCTAACCCAATGGTGTCGGATTTTTGGGTCGTTTTTTTTTTCATTTTGGTCTCTGTAAAAGCATATACTAAGCTAAAATGAATTACATTATTTCTGAAGTGAAAGTATAAGGTATTTCTCATTTTTTCAGAAAAGAACTTTCTCGATTTTTTCAGAATGAGAAATCTTAATTCCTTTTCTAGAATGAAATTTCTCGTTTTTCGGGAGTTTTTTTTTTTTTTTTTTTTTTGATGAAAAACTTTTATTTTTGGAGTAAGTTTCATTTTTATATCTTGAGTTTTTGAGAATAAAACGATTTTTCATTTTATTTTTTGTTATTTTTATTTATTTCTTATTTTTTTAATACCTAGGTATAAAAAATTTAATTTTCTTGAAGGGAAAATTTTTCGGTATTAAAACTATTGTTTTCTTTTGAAGAAAATATATCTCTTAAGATTCTGTAGTAAAAATATTTCAAAATTTTTTTGCAGAAGAATTTTTTTATTTATTTTTTTTTGTAAAAAGTCTTCTAATTTTCTGGATATTTTTTCAAATTTGTTGTGGGATAGAATTTCTCATATTTTTGGAGTAGAAATATTTTTTATTAAAAAGAACCTTTGGTGGGTGGGGGAGATTCCTCAATTTGTCTAAAGTGAATGTATAATAATTAATTATGTAGATACCTATTTCCCATTTTCCATTTTTTTTTATAAACGATTTCTCAATTTTTTTAAATAAATTTTTTTTTATTGAAAATCTTTTGAATAAAAAGTTTTTCAAGTATCAGGAAGAAATTTTTTTTTTTTTTTTTTTTTAATAAGAATTCTTTAATTTTTTGGCAAAAAATTTCTCCATTTTTTTAGAATAAGAAAATATCTTTAATTTTTATTTTTTTATTTTTTAGGTGTTATCGATTTTTTATCCTAAATAATTTTTATGGTGATTTCTAATGAAAAATAAATTTTTATGGAGAATTTTTTACGATTTTTTTTCTAAATAATTTTTTCCTGTAAAATTTTTAAAGCATTTTTTTTATAAAATGATTTTTTCAAAAAAAAAAAAAAAAAAAAAAAAAGATCCCGAGCAGCACACTCGACAAATTATCGAAATAAAAAATCGACAGAATATCGAATTCGATAAAGTGTCGCGTTAGTTCCGCATAAATCGTGAAATTATCTTTCGATATATAGATAGATTATCGACGAATTATAGTTAGCAAAAATTTCGAGATTATAGTAAGATATTTTATCGATAATATATCTATAATATCGAAAGATAATTTCACGATTTAGGCGGAACTTTCGCGACACTTTATAGAATTCGATATTCTGTCGATTTTTTATCGATTTTTTATTCCGATTTTTCTTCTTTTACTAGCTTCTTTCTATAATTAAAAATCATTAATTAGCATAATTAATACATTAAACTATGCCTAAACACATTATTCATGTTACGGTAAGAGGATCATTTCAGAAAAAGTCAAAAAAAATCTGCCACCCGTGGGGCTTGAACCTTCTACCTCCTGCATGGTAATCCTCTTCCTTAACCACTATGCCATACCTTATCGTTGAGGAATTAGCAATAAAACGCTTATAATAGGCAGTTTAGTACTTCCAGACGTGTTGGACTTGGAAAAATTTTCACCAATTTGGAAATAATTTCAAATATCGTCACAAAATCGTTGAAAAATCGTTCGACAAATTTCAGATTATTTGTCGATAATGTAGTTTCAAATATCGCCACAAAATCGTTGAAAAATCGAATTCGAGGAATTTCATATCACGTGTCGATAATATAGTTTCAAATATCGTCATAAAATCGTTGAAAAATCGAATTCGAGAAATTTCAGATTACGTGTCGATAATTAAGTTTTAAATATCTTCACAAAATCGTTAAAAAATCGAATTCGAGAAATTTCAGATTATTTGTCGATAATATAGTTTCAAATATCGTCACAAAATCGTTAAAAAATCGAAATCGAGAAATTTCATATAATCTGTCGATAATATAGTTTTAAATATCTTTACAAAATCGTTAAAAAATCGAATTCGATAAATTTAATATTCTTTGTCGATAATGTAGTTTCAAATATCTGCACAAAATCGGTGGAAAATCGGAATCGATAAATTTAATATTCTTTGTCGATAGTATCGTTAACGAATATCGTCATGAAATCTTAATAATATCGAATTCGATAGTTTTTAGATTTTTTGCCTATGAAGTTGTACCGATAAATTTTTATAATATCGTGAGAACATCTATAGATTTTCAAACGATTTTTTATCGATACGTTACATCTTCCGATATTATCGATCGAGTGTGCCGCTCGGGATGTGAGTAAAACTAATTGAGAATCACTGCTTTAAGCATTCAACAAGATCTCGGGATAGAGAGTAAAATTGTGGTTCAGAAAAATCTCTAATCCTTTCAAAATTTTCTCATCTTCAAATTTGAAATATTAGATATCTCACCCCCCCCCCCCCCTCTCAAATGACGTCTTAATTTTTATAACTTTCTGAATGTGAAGTACGTAATACTTATAAGTGATACCTTCAAAATCCCTTTAAATAAACAAACAAAAGTACCTACGTAAAAAATTGAAAATATTAATCAAAATAGCCACAATATTGATATCTTCTCCCCTAAAGACAGTACCTTGCCACCACCCCTTCTTACGTCCTGCCCGTCTTACCAGGTTTTAAATAAATTAACATTTTTCAATTATATATTCAGTTTGTCCCAAGCGGTGAAAGAAATAGTGTATAATAAATATAAATCTTCCATAGGAAGGTTTTTAAGCGCCTAAGGACTTTTTTAATAAAGTAAACATGTGTAGTTTGAAATAAATCCGTCGTTTATTTACTCAATAGTAATAACGCGAAGAGTAGAAAAAGAAACCTACTCTAAAATATGATGTATTTACACTCACCCATCCCCCTTGTTTTACGCCCTTGTACATAAATATAAAAGTAAATTACGTTGCATATCAAGCGCCAAGCCATTTCATATTATACGAGTGAAAAAGAGGAAAAAAATGATTATGTGCGACAAATTATGAACGTAGACATGAGATAAATTTGGGGATTTTTTTTTTCGTGGCAATGGAGTTGGCGATTTGTTTTAAAGAAATGCAATTATTTAACCTAAGGAATAGATATATCGATTTAAAAACAATTCTGTACTCGATATCGCGAAATAAAATGGGCGAAAATCTTACGTATTGAAATTTTTTTGCGAAATGAATTACGTAATTAGAAAAGGTTTTGAAGCAGTGATACTTACTTGAAGTGATGAGGGATGGATCGTAATATCTTGCTGGAAATACTCGCATTTGGTTGTTGGTTCATCATACTTATTTCATTTCTTTCCTTCCATTGGTTGTTCTATATATAAAAAAATGAATGTTGATTGGTTCTGGTGTCTTTATCATTATATTGAATTTCCAAGTTTTGTTGTTGGCTAACTTTAATTTCTGCAAGCTTTTAACACTTTTGTTGCTGTTGCTTTCATTTCACACAATTTTCGCTGCGATTCGTTGATGTGGTATTTTTTTTTTCTTCTTTTGCAGCCAAAGTCGATGAAATTGTAAAAAGCGATGTTTGGTATCACTTCAAAGAGGGATATAGCAACGCTGTTCGTAGATTCGTGTACATGCGGGATTTATTACAAAATTGAAATTTGTTTTCCATTTTTTTGCAAACGTTGCTTCGTGTTGATCGATTTTTTTTTCTTCTTTGTAGGTATAATATTTTTGAATGATTTAGATTTTAAGTTTGATGTCACCTTTCATGTTTTTACAGTGATTATTTTTATATTTCTTACGTGAATAAAATGTTTCTTGTTGGTTTTCGGCTTGTTCAAGATTTTTATAATCTGGATTCATAGTTGGTCGTTTGAATTTGTTGATGATTTTTAAAGTTTTGACTGTTTTGATAGTTTTCTTTACGTTATATGAGTAATTTAGTTAGTTTCTGTTTAATTTTCCTCAGAAGTTGATCGATTTTTAATTAGTTCTATAGTGACCCTCAATTTTCCTTGTTATAGCGAACTGTCCAAGAAGGTCAATGATAAAGTAATCTGCTAATGACATAGGTATGAAACATTTTCAGAAATTTGTCAGAAAACTAATTTAGATTATCTCTCTAAAAAAAACTTTGAAATTTCAATCAGGTAGGTATCCTGTCACTAAAAACCAAACAATTAATTTTTGTTTCACAAAATATAACAAATCGAAAAATTGCACAAAAATATTTTTCTTTTCGAAGAAATTACTTCTTAAATTTCTGTCGTGTCAAGAAAATTTTTGGCTGATTATTTTCTTTCAAAAACATTTTTTCTTGAGATTATTTTTTCAAAAACAGTTTTGACCCACAAGTCATCAATTTTTTGAGATTTCTGTTCAAAAATAGGTATTACCTGTTTTGTCGAGAAGATTTTTGTCCAAAATTTGTTCCCAGGTTTTTTGGTAATCAATGATTTTTTTTTCAAAAACATTTTTTCCTAAGATTTTTTAAAGTGGATTTTTCTGTTATTCCCAAAAAAAATGTTACCCGTATTTCGCCAAGAATATTTTTGACTAAACAATTCCTTTGAGATTTTTGTTGAAATAAATGTTTTCGTTGCGTTAGGAAAATTTCTTGCTCAAATTTTTTATCCAAGAGGCTTTGATTAGTAATCAAAAAATTGTTTCCTCTAGAAAATTGTGTTTTAACGGTATGGACTTGGACACATTGAGGGATTTGATGCATTGGTGATGATTTAGCGGTTACTTGAGGGGAATTTGAACCATAAATTGACAATGACTAATGATCAATTGATCATGTTGAAGGATCTGAAACGCAAGTGACCACTTTTGGAGATTTGAATCATTAATAGCCAGTTGGCCACTGTGGGAGGGGCTGGTGCACTTGACGACACATTGGCTTCAAATCTTCATTTGATAAAAATTCGAAATTTGAGTCATTTTGAAATTTTAAAATTTTTATTGAATCAATTTTCAAAGTTTGATAAATTTTTACAACTTTCAATTTTTTTTTCTTTAGTACCCAAATCTTTAAAATTTCATAAAAATTAAAATTTGAGTAAAAAATTGAAAATTTTAAAGTTGATAAAAATTATAATTTTATTCATTTTTAAATTAATTTAATAAATTAATGAAGTTGAATTAATTTCTAAAATTCAGTTTTAAAATTTGGTAATAAAAAAAAATAAAAAGTAGGTACCGTAACATGGGGTTACTTTGGCCCACTTTTTGAGACTTTTTTTTTGAAAATTCATCCTGGTTCTTTCAAAATCGAAGTAAGAGGCTCGGTTTTCACTCTAAATAGTGTCGGACACTTGTGGGAAGCTCTGTAAATTTTTTCAAATTTTTCGTCAAACCCCCCTCCCTCTTCCGTGGTTAGTCAAAGTCATGGGCCAAAGTTACCCGGCTCTCGGGTTACTTTGGCCCACTTCTTTTTTTCGCAAAAAATCGATTTCTAGGCATAATAATAACTCGCCAAAGGCATGAAACTTCAAAAAACAATTTGTTCAGTTTAAACCATATGATCAAACATTGGTATTTTAGAGATTTCCTAATGATGTTTATGCTTGGTCCAAAATAACTCCAAAAACGACGAAAAACGGTCCTCTGACGGGCAATTTCAATTCACCAAACCGGTATTTTCATGACAGATTCTGACTCTACGTTAAATTTTCGATTGATTTTCATAGGAAAATTTTTTTTTCTCGCTTTTTAATAATATTTATGCGTGGGCCAAAGTAACCCCAAAAACGACGAAAATGGTTCTCTGACCCGTAATTTCAATTTATCTCACAACCGCTTCACAAAATCGATTTTTCTATACGAGATTCCAAATCTACATAAAATTTTCGATCTGTTTCCATAAGAAAATTTTTTTTGGACCGTTCGTTATACTTCCTCTAAACAAAAGTTTTGAAGGTAAAAAAAACACATGAACGACGTAATAATTAACAAAAAATCAGGTTTACCAAACTTGCGACACAAAAATTGTGACAATCGCATAGAAGTGAAGTATGAAGGCCCCTCTATCGTTGACACTCATTACAAACTCCCTCCACTTCATACAGTTGTGGTTGGACAGGCAAATATCTTTTTTCCGAGAGTGGGCCAAAGTTACCCCCTAAGGCCAAAGTAACCCCATGTTACGGTACCTAACTACGTATTGGATGAAAATTTAAAATTGAGTCAATTTTTTCGATTCTGTAAATTTTTAAAACAAATTTTGAAAATTGGACTTATTTTTAAAGTTAAATAAATTTTAAAATTCAGTAAACCTTCGAAATTTTTCTGCTTGAAAATTTTATACTTACTAGTCGGAAGTTGTTTTTTTTTCGGATTGAAGAATTTTACCAGTCCAAACATATTTTTTTCTAGTTCAAGTTATTTCACAAGTCGAAAGATTTTTCTGCAGGATTGAAGCATTTTTACCACTTGCAACATTCTTTCTGGTAAAATTATTTCTAGGACTTCAATCTACAATTTTTGTTTGAACAATTTTCCAACTGGACCCATCCGTAATTTTAAATAAGTATCTACATAATGTTATGTGAAATCGGGGTTGGGGGGGGGGTTCCTTCTAGAACCTTGATATACAACTTTATTTTCGAAAAATTTTCAATTAGGCGCTTCCTTCCTCACTCCTCTAATTTTGAATAATCATCTACGGAGTGGCATGCAATATCGGGGGAGGGGAGAAAGAGGTCTATTTGAATAAAAAATCAAACAAAAGTTGTAGCTTGACGTTTTGGGAATATTTTTGCTTATTACAAAAATTTCGATTGGATCCCTTCCTCCCCCTCAATTTTGAATAATTATTAAGTATTTGTATGAATAGTTTTGGACTTTGTAAAATTCAACAACAACTATATCCACTGCCAAGTAAACAAATTGAGCAAACTAGACACTAGTCCTTTTTACCAGTTGAAATATTTTTCCTGGTTGCAGTACATTCACCAGTCGAAGCATTTTTTTTTTTTTTTTGTTTGAAGCATTTTTACCAGTTGAAATATTTTTCTAGTTGAAGAATTTTCACCATTTTTTTTTTTTTTTTTTTTTTTTTGGTTGAATCATTTTTTCAAGTTGCAAAGAACATGTTTTTCTGGTTGAAAAATTTCTACCAGTTGCAACAAAAGGTTTTGATATTTTGAAAGATACTTTGAAAAATTATAGAACTTCATCATCGAACTTTCTGTTGTGATTAAAAATTTTGACAACGGTTTGAACAATATTTTTCAATCTCTTTTCAATATTTTGTCAAACTTTTACTTTTTTTTTTGTTGAAATTTAAGCAATTTTTTCAAAAATGTTTCTGATTTTTTTTTTCTTTAGCACTTCTTCCGAAAATTATTTTTTCAACAAAACTTTTTTCTTTAAAAAAGTGTTTGTCAATTTAGGTTTTTTTAAAGGGTGAATTTGAACTAAGATCATTTTTTATAGAATACTGTTGTCTAAAAAAATTGCATTAGTTGGTAAGTATTTCTATACGTTAAAACCAAACCTTTTAAAAATTACCTGAAAATACTCACCATCGACCACCATAGTGTCCAATTTTCAATACAGGGAATATTTCTTCCGAAAGTATATAAAATGCCGCATTTCATCAGGAAAGGCATACTATCTATCCCTATACATATATGCAGTCTAAATGAAAACATAACCTAACCGCAATATTGCCTATGTATGAAAATAGGTTACATGCTCGGTATTTGACGTGTTGGAAAGCAGACAAAAAAAAACGCCACCGTTACGAACGCCTCAAAAACGCTTTTAAACCATTACAGAAAATGGATGAGCACCGATAACGTAATTTAATAGCACGGCCCTTGATTTTGAACTTGTTTGTAATTCCTATTTTGTATTCTGTTTGTTATGCCACCCCGACAAAAACATGGTAATGCGTTTTTTTTCCTGTCGTTTATTCGATTACACTCGGTAACTTGTAACTGATTCTCGTATTAGATTGTTTTTAACATGCTTTCCCAGCCTATTCCATGTATCAACTTTCACTCCTATAAAATTTCATCCGATAATTAAATTTCATTTTTATGTTCGTTGCGAGCTTTTTTTTAACGCGGGGTTGGCATTATGCATGTGCTAGATGCATTTGCTATATATTCATCGTTGATATGTGGATTTGAAAAAAAATTAAAAAATTGAAATGAAAACGTATACCCGGAGTTGAATTTTTAATCTAATTCCCGTTGGAACAAAAAAAAAAGGTTGAAAATTTAAATTTTTTTTATTTTCTACCATCGAATATGTTAAGTTACAAAATAAGTGAATTAATTCTATAAGTATGTAACTAATTAAATAATCGTTAAACATAAATTTTCGTCAAATGATCGAACAAATACAAGAAGAAAGAGGAAAAAGAGATGCAATAGTGCAGCTTACGATTCGCGACTAGAAGGTTGAGTACTATTGGCGGACTGAGTAGTCAGCGTCAGCGGCACAGGCTGCGAAATACCAGAGCTACTCAAGGTAGTTTCTGATTTCCTGGCCAGAGCCTGCAACGTTGTCAACGAAGGCAGTTGCAGGCCCAGCCCTACGCTGCTGACTGGTAACTGGAGGGCGGCTGCGGCGGCCGCAGCTTGTTGCTGGAAACTGGCCACCTGATGGAGACTTTGTAGTAAAGCTGCCGAGTGTTCTTGAGCTTTACGACGTAGTTCAGCCACGCTCGAGGTACGTTGCTCGGAGTTCGTCCCGTTTTCGGCTCCAGTTGAGAAAATACTGCTGCCAGTGAGAGGTTTGACAGGACAGCAAGAACAGAGGCCAGGAAAACCTGTAAACAAACCAGATGAGAATTGAGTAAATTGAGATTTGGGAATTAGGACTGTCGAATTCGTCACACCTGAGACTGCACACTTTGCAGATTTACTCTGCTTATTGTGTTACGTCTCCTTCGGTGCGAAAGCGTATGTTTAGGTAATTCTTTCAAGTGGCATAATCTGACAGAAATCCATCTAATGGATAATCCATCATTGTTTAACTTCACATCAAATCACGCGAAATTGAAATTTTTCCCTTTCTTTCGCATCAATATTCAATTCGCCAACCCCCAGTATGTCGTGCATCTCATTGATTTTAATTTCGCTCACGCAACCATGATTACGCCTCTGATGGTATTCGAGCAACCTATGTATATTTGTACTTTAACGATAAATAATGCTTTTTTAATTAATTTATTTTTGTCCTTTGTAACCCATGATTAATTATGGCTCGACGAGTACATCGAATAGTGTAATTTATATCATCGCTGCGTTTAATTTGGTCTTTAATTTCCAGTTAAGTAAATCGACGTTAGTTAACTTGGCTAGTTAAAAATATCTGATTTTATGTAATCATCTTTGTAATCATCTTTCCATTGCACTGATGTATTGAGATTTAATGGGAAATTTTTATTTCTGGCCTTTTTAATCGAAAATATACCATAACAGGACTCATTATACAAATAATTACACCCAAACACGGAATCGTTTTAGAGAACTTTTAGGGCGAGATGATTTTTTTTAAGGAGAGCAAATGGCAAATTAACTTTTGCAAGAGCACTAGGATAATTTAAAGTTTGAAAAATTGAACCTCCAAATTATAATGGATTCTGAATGTGAGACTCGTGCCAGGTGGGATGGAAAGCCGAAATATAGGTACCTACTCATAAGAAATTATTTCATGGTTTTATGAAAATTCCATACACGCTTAAATCACCGTGAAAAGAAAAATTCAACCTCAGGATTACAACTTTTGACATGCGAGAAATTTTCCTCAATTTTTATAAGTTTGGATTCGCAAAAACTGTTCATGACTATAAATTATGACTATTGATTAGCGGAAATAAAAAATTGTTTGTTTGTTTAAATTTTGTAACTTTTAATTTTTTTTTAACTCACCTTACGTATCATTTTCCGAAGTCAAAATTAGCTAACTCGTGAGAGTGAGCAAAAACAAATGAAAAATACTCAATTTTTCTGAAATTATAATCTACGTATGACTGATATCGAATTGAAATATTAGGTATGTTTGACAGATTTTGAATCACTTCAAATTTTAAATCTACAAAATCCTCAAAATCCGGATTTAGGTTTTGGATTTTAAACCCTATCCTTAAAAGAATTTTTATTTTAGGTTTCAAATCTTGGAATGTATAAAAATTTTTGGTTTTTTCAAGTTATAAAAAGGAATTAAAATTCAAAATCTTTTTTTTGTTTGTGTGGTTTGGTTGTTGTGAGTGCGACTTGCTGTATATGAGATTTTTAAAAATTTGGAATTCAAAAAGATTGATTTATTATTATTCTAAGAAAACTTGAAAAAATTTCATCAAAAAATTATTCTATTTCTTCTAATTAAAAACAGATATTTTTTCTCCGATAACTAAGGTTTTTAAAAAAATTACTCATTTTTTACTTCAAAAAAATTGAAAATTTGTGTAGGAATACTGACTCCAAACAAAATAATAATTTAAAAAAAATTATAGAGACATTTTTCTGCAAAAAAAATCAGTTTCTTTTCCTCCAAAAATTGAGTGAAAAATATTTTTATTACAAAACAGAAAAAATTATTTACTCCAAAAAAATATACCTAGAGAATAATAACTAAATTCAGAAAAAAATGAGAGATTTTCTTCTCCAAAAAATTTTTAATTAAAAAAAGAACAAAGATTGCTATTTTTCAAACAAATTGAGAACTGGATAAAAATCGCCCCCCCCCCAAAAAAAATACTAATACTTAATGGAGATCTTTTCATAAAAATTGAGTGTCTAGTTTTTTTTAGCTTGGCTCGAGAAAAATTTATTTTTTTATTTCGAGCAAATTCAGAAATGTTTGAACAAAAAGTTGAAAGTTTTTGTTTTTTAACGGAGACCAAACGAAATTTTTTTTTTCAAAAAATTAATTTTTTGAAAATTCGATGAAAGTTTTTATTTTAATTTCCTTCAAAAATTGAAAAGTATTTGGTTAATTACGAGATGAGTAAAGGATTGTCTACTCGAAAATGAACATGGACCAGATGTCAGAGTAAAATAATTTTTTTTTTGATTTTGGATTTCTAAATCCAATTATGGAAAGGATTTTAGATTCTGTATTTCAAATTCAGGCGTAAAAAGGATTTTGCATATTGGATTTTATTTACAAATATCACAATAATTTTGGATTTTAATTTCAAATTCCTTTTTTTCTGCATTTTGCCGATTTCTTCACCTAGGCCATTTGGAAGGAGGTTTTGGTTACTTCAGAATGTTGTCATCTGGTATTTTAAAAGAAAATATGATCCCAGAAAATAAGTAGAGGAAGAGGTCTAAATGTGGTACCTCCTTTTATTTTTGATTGATGTACTCTTGCTGAGTCACCCAAAGTTGAAAGTAAATAGGTCAATGGAATCAGAAACTCATCCCCAATCACCTCCGGGGTCAGTTTTTCAAAAAAAAAAAAATTTTCCTCACAATTTTAAATCTTCTGAACTTAGTCAAAATCAACCATTTTGAAAATGGGGTCTAAATGTAGCCCCCTTGAATATTTTCTAAAAAATGAATAAAATGACATACAATACGCGGTTGGACATGAAATTTTGTTGGAAAATATTAATTTTTTTAGATAAACTGACACTAAAAAACACTTTGAAAAATATTCATTTTTATAAACGTGCATCGCAGAATATCTATGGCTGGATTTTTTGTCATTATAGAAGCCCGCTGCGTTTGGAAATACTGGCAGTCGTTGAACCCAAATTAGTCAAAAAATTAAAAAATAGTTCATCAAAACCCGATTTTAATAAGTTTTTATGTAAATTTGCAAAGGGGGGGGGGCACGCTGTCATCAAAACACGCTTTTATCAATTAATGAATTATGAGCTCAACTATAAAAAATTTTCAAATACGATTAGCTCATCTTGAAGAGTCGTCTTTGTACACCAAATGTACAAATTTTTGTGAAAATCGGTGGACAATAAAATTGCTAGGTAAACCAATTTTTCTATAATCATGTAAAACAACTTTGAAAACAGCAAAAAAATTAAAACAACGATAACGTTGTCAAAAACTACAGGTAAAATATTGAAAATAGGATGGTATTCGTTCCTTAGACCATCAAAACATACTTCACCATTTTCCCGCCAAGTTCGCTCATAAACACTCTGAACAGAACGGGGTGCCACTTTACCAGGGGGAGTTCACATTTAGACCTCTTCCTCTATATATAAATTTTCAATTTAGTCTATTAAAAAATGAAACTGTTTTTTTCAATTGTTATTTTTTTATTTCTGAGGGAAGCAAAAAAGTCTGAAAGGCATGTGATGAATTTGCCTCTATTCGAAAATGAAGGAGCTACTGAGCTGCGAGAATCAAAAAACCTGTTTTTCCAAAAATACTTTTTCTCAATTTCCTCCCTTAACATTTTTTTGTTCCTTATGGGTTGCCTATTTACCTGGTGGAAGGATCTACATCAGCTTCGAAACACTCTGTATCTATAAAAATAAATCCTTGAGGCGATTTTTGTACAAAACAAAATTTTGAGTTCCAATTTACTACTCATATCAAAAATGGTTTCAACACAAATTAACATTGAAAAACGATTCTTCAGCTCAAAAATGGTTAATAGGCCTGTGATGCCTCGATTGCGCTATAACCGGCATAAGTCCCCGGTAAACACACCGTCTGCTATTCGTATGCTAAAATCACAGAGAAGAAAATCGCGGTCTATTCGCATACGAATAGAATGCGAAATCAAAGCAAAAATCGAAGAAAATTTTCTCAGATAAATTTGTATACTATTCATGAGCGAATATCATGCTAAAATCGTATTTAAAAACCTGTAGATGTTTCGTGCAATATTAGCGCGATATTCGCTTGCGTATCGCATGCCTGAAATCACATCGAAAACAGGCCAAAAGTTCGTACGATATTAGCGTGATATTCGCATACGAATCTTATGCTAAAATCGCAGTGGAAAACGTGCAAATATTTCTTACGATACTAGCACAATATTCGCAAACGAATCGTATGCTAAAATCGCAATGGAAAACGTGCAGATATTTCTTACGATATTAGCGCAGTATTCGCTAGCGAATCGCATGCGATTTTCACTACAACTTCTTTCAATACGTTTTACAAATGAGAGAAGTCAGTTTCAAACATGAACGTGTACTTGAAAATATTGCAGTGACATTTAAACAATAAAATAAAGGTTTTTCTGTTTTTTTTGATTTTGTTGGGGAATTTTGTGTTTTGTTTGATGTTTTTTCTTCTTTTTAAGTAAAAACACCAATGATTTGATTTCAAAGTGATGAGAATGGAGACGAAGGCAGAATTTCTTGGACGATTTCCACTCACAATAAGTTAATTATTTTGAATTTATACCTTATTTGTGATCGCGTGAATCTGTGTGAAATTAAATTTTATCAAATCGTAAAAATTTTAAACGTCTTATCAGTGCTATAAAATTTTTCAATTGTTCCTCTACCTTCTCCAATTTGAACGCAGTACTATGCGAAATTATAAGGAAAGGAGGAGTCAAATCGAAATTTTTGTAATAATCGAAATTATTTCTAAGATTTCAATCTACAGCTTTTGTTTGAAAAAATTTTCATTTGGGACAGCGGGACAGCCCTTCTTCCCTCTCACAATTCAGAGTAATAAATATACGTAGGTACTTATACCTATCTAATCTATCTATCTATCTCCGTAGTATTTGGCATAATTGGAGGGGGGGGGGGGGCTCAAATTGAGAAATTTTTCAAACAAAAGTTGTAGATTGAAATCTTGGAAGTAATTTTGATTTTCCTAAAAATTACTTTATCAAATGCCACTGATAGGTACTCCAAAAACTTTACGATTCGGCATAATTTCATTTTTCACAGATCTGCGATCACAGACATGATATATTTTCGAATAATTAATTTACTGCTAAGTGGAAATCGTCAAAAATCATTTGCCTGCTTTTTAGAGGCGAATTTCGAACGCTAATCTCAAGCGAATTAACAGCGAATAGAACGCTACATTCGCTGCTAATTTCGCGTACTATTAGCGTTAGAAATTAGCCGCTAAAAATGCGGACATTTTTGATATGCTAATAGTACGCTATTTTCGCATGCTATTCGTATACGATAAATGCGAATCTAGCGCTCTATTAGTACGCGATTCGCATACAGTGTGTTTACCGGGTCACCAACCCAGTTTTGTGTATGTTTTACTTCTCTTAGATAAACACTGTCGAGGTATAGTACTTAGGCCCAGTGTACTATAAATATATCCTTATAATTTAGAGTACACTAGGTTGAGCTAGTGGTTATATCTTCCTCTCTTCGTATCCTTGCGCTCGTGGTTGTCCATTCGAGATTGGAGTGTATTAGGTAGAACCCGAGCAGCACACTCGACAAATTATCGAAATAAAAAATCGACAGAATATCGAATTCGATAAAGTGTCGCGTTAGTTCCGCATAAATCGTGAAATTATCTTTCGATATATAGATAGATTATCGACGAATTATAGTTAATAAAAATTTAGAGATTATAGTAAGATATTTTATCGATAATCTATCTATAATATCGAAAGATAATTTCACGATTTAGGCGGAACTTTCGCGACACTTTATCGAATTCGATATTCTGTCGATTTTTTATCGATTTTTTATTCCGATTTTTTGTCTTTTACTAGCTTTTTTCTATAATTAAAAATCATTAATTAGCATAATTAATACATTAAACTATGCCTAAACACATTATTCATGTTACGGTAAGAGGATCATTTCAGAAAAAGTCAAAAAAAATTATAAAAAATCTGCCACCCGTGGGGCTTGAACCATCTACCTCCTGCATGGTAATAATCCTCTTCCTTAACCACTATGCCATACCTTATCGTTGAGGAATTAGCAATAAAACGCTTATAATAGGCAGTTTAGTACTTC
Organism: Balanococcus diminutus; assembly: GCA_959613365.1. Lineage (NCBI taxonomy): Eukaryota > Metazoa > Arthropoda > Insecta > Hemiptera > Pseudococcidae > Balanococcus > Balanococcus diminutus. The sequence continues at coordinate 26,477,124 of OY390716.1, forward strand.
CAGACGTGTTGGACTTGGAAAAATTTTCACCAATTTGGAAATAATTTCAAATATCGTCACAAAATCGTTGAAAAATCGTTCGACAAATTTCAGATTATTTGTCGATAATGTAATTTCAAATATCGCCACAAAATCGTTGAAAAATCGAATTCCAGGAATTTCATATTACGTGTCGATAATATAGTTTCAAATATCGTCATAAAATCGTTGAAAAATCGAATTCGAGAAATTTCAGATTACGTGTCGATAATAAAGTTTTAAATATCTTCACAAAATCGTTAAAAAATCGAAATCGAGAAATTTCATATTACGTGTCGATAATATAGTTTCAAATATCTTCACGCAATCGTTAGAAAATCGAATTCGAGAAATTGCATATTATGTGTCGATAATATAGTTTCAAATATCTTTACAAAATCGGTAAAAAATAGGATTCGATAAATTTAATATAATCTGTCGATAATATAGTTTTAAATATCTTTACAAAATCGTTGAAAAATCGAATTCGATAAATTTAATATTCTTTGTCGATAATGTAGTTTCAAATATCTGCACAAAATCGGTGGAAAATCGGAATCGATAAATTTAATATTCTTTGTCGATAGTATCGTTGACGAATATCGTCATAAAATCTTAATATTATCGAATTCGATAGTTTTTAGATTTTTTGCCTATGAAGTTGTACCGATAAATCTTTATAATATCGTGAGAACATCTATAGATTTTCAAACGATTTTTTATCGATACGTTACATCTTCCGATATTATCGATCGAGTGTGCCACTCGGGAATCTCTCTCTTCCTCTCTCTGTATCCTTGCGCTTATGGTTGTCCATTTCAGCACGTAGGAAAGTAGGTAGCCTTCTCTCTACCCTATACCACCTACTTCAGACCTATTGAATGAAATTAATTTTTTTGCGTTTCATTGTCCTTTTAAAAAGTCTATTTCAAATCTGTGCTGAATAAGTTGCCTAATTCACAAGTTTATTCAGATTATCAATCGAATTTAGTGCGATACTTGATAATCATTTTTTTTTAAATAATTTGAAACATCGTACCCACGAATGTCTCGAAATTATCATTACTTATTCGTTTCCTTTTTACAAAACCATTTTTCTTACTCAAAGGCTGTGTTTTTCTAGCGCGTGCATTAATTTCCATTTTAACTCGAGCTCAGTGCTCAAGTTCAAAATATATTATGAAAAAAAAAATACATAGAGCCAAGTAAGCAAAAAAAAAAAAAAAAAAACACCTACTCAACTACAAAGCCATTAGGTTATGCGCGAAATTAAGGTAAACACGATGTAGTAATTAGTTTATCGTAACATTATACAAGAATGGAGGCTAAAAGAAAATGTCGGAAGAAAGGATAGAATTAAGTTAGAGAGAAGAGCAAAGGCACACGTTGAGGACGTTAATTCTATATGTAGCTTCTACACCTGGGACCACACGATGAACCCTTCGATGTTTTCCCTATTGCATATACGTTTACGTGTATAAGTATATTACGCGTGCCGGGATAAACGCGTAACGTGTACCAGGCGAAAGGCAAATTCGATGCCCATGCCCTCTTGTTTACACTGTATCTACCATCATCGTAAGAGTGGAGTGAGCAAGAGAGAGAAAGAGCACCTATAGCATTACGTTGTACTATAATTCCTTTATAACGGGATAACTTAACCGAAGATTTATTGGCCAGATAGGTTAAAGTTATTTTGTCTTCGGCTTGGTACCTTCGGTGCTGCTTGAGATGGTGTTTTATATCTATATGTATACGTACACGTAGTGTACCCAAAGTCGAGGTAAAGTGCTGCCATGGTTTTTTATGCGCATGGTATCTCTCCCAGTAGTGCTTTTCACCGAAATGCCAGTGAGTTTTCAATCATTGATATTTTCAATTGCGCCAGTTTTTCTTTCCCTTTGGTTTCCTCGTGGTTTACTGAGAAGGAAAGGCAAAAAGTCGACATTTTTTCATACCCCGATGGTTTGGCAGGAATTATTCGCAATGGTGGGGAAGGGAACGCTCGGTGGAAGAATCTTTTGGTTAGAACGCGATGTTTTATTAATTACGTCGCGTCTGCGTCGAATTAATATATCCGGCGAAACTTTCTCGCGATACCTTTTTCCCTATGCTTCTAGTTATTAAAATTTTCATTAACGTTGTCATTTGTTTTAAAATCATTCACGTTCGCATCTCGGTCTGCGTCTTCTCTCGCATTCTATGGCGCGTTAAACGTATTTTATTCAAAGGTAAATTCGCAATTTCTAAATTAGGTTAACAGAATTGAAAACGACGAAATATAAACGCGTTGCGGCGCGACGCTAGGCGACGCAGTTATAAATTTACATTAACGTAATGATATAATACCCATTGGATGTTTCTCTAAGATGGTTACCGCGCCCCCTCCTCGCCCACTCTACGCCCGTTTTGCCGCATTAATAAATAAAACACCTATCTCTGTCTCACCGGTGAAACTAAGTCAGTTATTAATGATGCTGTAAGTTTTCGGTTTCGGTTAACTTTGAACGTAATGCACCATGTAAACGGGATATAAATTGTAATTTGGGTTATTATCACAATGAACGGGGTAGAAGTAGATTTTTCCTTAATTTACAAAATTAATGAACGTGACAAAATAAACACCACCGTGAGCGGAGTGTTTCGCCGTTTAGGCATCAGCTATCTTGTTTATTACGTTTGTTTTTGCATCAACTGTAAAACGTTAAATGATTGCGAGAGGTGCGATCAAAAATTTCCCTCGGCTTGTCCTTCCGAATGTCAGAATCGTCGCCTTTCTTTTACGTTAATAAAATTGCCTAGTTGTGGCTTTGCAGGCGCTACGGCGCTGCAGCTAGATATTTAATTCTGTTTCTGGGCATACATAATAATTATGTATTCGTAACAGGATTACTTTGGGATACGACTTCTGGCATTTTTTGAGGTAGGACGGTAGGAGATTGCAGGAGAAATTTTTTGATTTTTTAAATTAGTTTTTTTTTTTTTTTTTTTTTTTTTAATTCAACAATTCATCACATCCAAAACGTAAAATTTTACAACTTGCAATTTTGAATTTTACTTTTCATTTTTTGAAAAACCAGTTTGTTAAAAAATAATTTTTCGAAACGTTTAGTATGTAGAGGTGATTTGGCCTTCAGCAAGAATTTTCGAACTAATCAGTGGTATTTTGTCCTCAGAGTTTGAAACCACTGTGAATTTTTTTTTAGGTCACTATACCTCACTCCTACTCCCTTGTTAGGTGATAAATGTGAAATTTTGGTTAAAATTTTTATTTTGGCAGTTTTCGAGTATGTAAATTTTTTCAAACTTGGAGGGATGCCAGATGCTATCGAGAATCATTTATGGACTTTTCTTCAAAAATACTTCTTATTGAAATGGCATTCCAAGTTTTCCAACCGTGATTCCAGTGACCCCCCCCCTCCCCCCCTCAGAAGTGCAAAAATGGGGGGAAATATGTTGTATACCTCGTGGAGATGTACGTCACATATTTTTTCAAAAATTTCTATAGAGGTGGAAGACCTTCAAGAATACGTAAAATTGATTTTTTTTTTCATTTTTCACCCTTACAACGATCATTTTTAGTCGATGTTTTTTTCTTGAGGTGTATCATCAAAGATGGTTGCACAAAAAAAAAAAATTTCTCTCAAATTTTTTTCAGTCAGTTAAGTACTTTTTTTTTTTTCTTTTTTTTTTGTTAACGTCACGTCTTTCCATCGGAGATTTTTTAGTTATACCTAGGTTATTTTTTTATCAATATTTTTTTTCTCAGTCAGAGTCACTTTCCATTTTTTTATTATTATTATAATTTTTATAAGTTTTTTTGTCATCACTTTTTTGGTCATCGTTTCTTTTTGTCACCAGGATTTTCTGTCATTTGTTTTCTATGTCAGAGTCACTTTACCTATTTCAAACTTTTTAATCAATTTTTTATTTTTTATTTTGTCAGTGTTTTGATTTGTGTTCATGTTTTTTTTACCAATGTAATTTTATCTGAGTGACTTATTTTTTTTTCTCAGAATAATTTTCTAAATTTTTGTTCAGAATTAGGTATTGTTTACTCAAGTTAGTTTTTTGTGATTTTTTGGCAGAATTATTTTTTGTCATGATTATAATCGTTTGTTAGAGTTGATGTTTGTAATTAAAAAAAAAAAGTGTTGACAGAAAATGACGATGACAAGAAAAAAAATTCCATTGAAAAAATTACCTAAATCATATTCAACAAAATAATGATAATTTTGATTAGGAAAACTCGGTTAAAGATGAAAAATTGTTAAAAGTTGCTCTTACAAAAATAAAAATAAAAAAAAACATTTTTGGCAGAAAAAAAACTTACAAAAAAAAAAGAATTACCAAAATGTAAATTTTTCTCTTTCACATAGCATTTTCCTTCAATTTCAAAAAAATTACTCGAAGAATCAGCTGGTGTAGGTATTCTAAATTACTAACGATATATCTACGTACACTCTCGTTAATTAGTCGTAGAAACGGGTTGTTTAGCACTCGAGCCATTCATTGCTCGTTAGGAAGAAAAAATTTCCAAGTTGTTGAAACACATTCTACGTAAGTTGAATTTTCTGCACTGTGGTGCGATAATTTCACAATGGTGTTTGTATTCTGATTTCTTTCTCCATGCTATGTACCTATTTATAAGAGAGCACATTTTTTTTTCTCAACCGTTGTATATTTTTCGAAAGAATTACCAACTTTTTCAAAAGCTATTACCTACTGAATTTAGTTACCAAGAAATTAAAGTTTTTCCACCGCGGTATTTACTCGAGGATATTATTTTTTTATATTTTACGCGATGAAATGATATAGTCGTAAATTCACGTAAACTTTTGACGAGTTACCATAACCTCGGAGGGTAATCGGTATTATAATTTCTCTATAAAATACGTATCGGGTAACACGAAAGAGGGGAAGGTTGGGCGAAATATAGGCTAATTATGTATTACGTATAACTAGGGCAAATATTTATAAAAATTCTCGTATTTTTCTAAAAGTTGTGCACACTGTGGTAGCGTACATCCGCAAATTATCTTTACGAATCATAAAATTTCCAGTGGGATGAGTCTCATATTTTATGCTTTTGTATATTTTTCATATTTTGGACAAAATTTCACCTTTTTTTTCATGTGGAAATGGAATGGAAACCTAAAAATTGAAATGATAAATAATAACGTTTCTTTAAAAAATAAAAAGTTGATTTTTTTCTGTTAAAAACATAATTTTCATTTCCTGAATTTTTTGTTTGCTTTACTTATCTAAAAAAAATGTCAATTTTTTGGAATTAAATAAACCGCTAATTTTTGGAATAAAAATAATGTCAATTTTTTTGGAATTAAAAAAATGTCAATTTTTTGGAATAAAAAAAATGTCAATTTTTTTAGCATTAAAAAATGTCAGTTTTTTTGTTGCGTTTCTTTCAATTGGAATCACCTTCTACTAAATTTGTCCTTTAAAATAATACCATATACATATTGCAATTTGATTTTGAGAGGATACCCGAATTTTTCGAAGTGAAAAACGTAAACTGAAACTGAAACTAAATTCTTTCAAAGCTAAAAACGAAACGTTATTGATTTTTTAGAAATGGAAACAAAAACAGAAAAAAATGAGAGTTTGAGAAATGGAAATGGAAACAGAAACTATTGAAAATAACGTTATCAAAGCCCGGACTACCAAGACGATACAAGGAGCAGGTGTAACTTCTTCAGAGGAGCAAAAAAGTTATGTAATAAGTTTGCCTATCTTTGAAAATGAAGGGCTAAAAAAAGCTTTGAAATTCGGTATTTTTAAATTTCATGGATCCATAACGCCTTCGATTTCAAAGATAAACAAATTTTTCACGTGACTTTTTTTGTTCCTTTCAAAAAGTTACACCCTTACACCTGTTCCATGTATTGTCCTGATGGGATTTTGTATCCTTATGTCTGATCAATGCACCGTGATAATTTGAGGTAGGTAGGCAATATTTTTGACAGGAATTTTGTGTGGTTATAACTCCTTCAATTTCAGAGATAGGCAACCGAATGTGCTCAAAACTTTTTTGCTTTTTCAAAGTACTATCCACTTCCGGGGTCGAAATTTTTTTTGGAATCAGTGTTGCCAACCACTTTTGCTTGACAAAATACCAATTTTCAAAGCTGTTAGCTCCTTCATTTTCAAATTTAGGCACCATTTGTGCATAAAGTATCCAAATCTTGAGCCTAGTTATTCATTAGACGGGACACCCTGTATATGAGGCAAAGTTTAGCAGCACTTGGGAGGAAATCTGGGTAGAAAAAAACGCCTAGAAGCTTCTCGAATTGGCGTAAAATGCGATAAAATGAATTAATCCATAAAATTTATCCGGGGCGATAATTTTTTAAAAAGCATTTTCACTTTAACCGTAATAAAATATTTATCATACCTTTGAGTCCTGGGAACAGCGGCGGAGCAAAGGATGACGATAAATGAGGTGGAAAAAATAACGGTGGATTTGATCGCAAAGGTGAAGAATTAGCTTCAGATACGGGTCTAAAACTGCTCCTGTAATGGAAAAGTAAAAATTCACAAGTTAGAATTTACTAGCAAGCGAATGTGAATCAGCTCTCGATATGGTTGGTAGTAGACACGCGGGGACATAGTCTGGTGTGGCCTTTCGACACTCATTAATAGAAAAATAGCCGTGGGCGGCCTCTTGGCGCGCGGAGATTCGAGTGAAAACAACCTATCGACAAGTACGAGGTATGGGTTTTTACAATACTCGACCGGGGGTGCCGTATGGTATATGCCTATAAAGCTTATTGTGTCGGACGCGTGATTAAGGCCACGTGGCACCGGCCAACTTGCTCTTCAACAGTGGATGATGATGGTATCACAACAGTGACAATGCCCGTAATCGTATTAGACGCGTTTCGTTGATTTATCGAGTATATTCATCGCGTGAGTTTGCAATGTTCTCCGTGTCTATGTACATACACTTTGTATCGAGTTGTTCTTTGATAGTTCACGCATCATGTAATTTTATCCTATTCACTGGCTGAATATTCCTTTACTTTTTCGCAATTGCGGTTTAAAATTGTCCTAAATAATGGGAGGGTTTAGGCGTGTGCCGGCCGTAACTAAAACCGTATACGTTTTACTAGCGTATTGCATCGATTCGAATCGTTTTATTGAATTTTTTAACCGTTTGATTGGTCGAGATGCAATCGTTTGTGTAATGCAAAATAATGATATCGTAAGTGCTACGGGACAGAGCACTTTGCATTTGGAGGGGGCGGGGATTTTTCAAATTTTTTTACAATTTTTTTTTTAATTTTAAAATTTTTACGACTGTTTTTTTTTAAAATTGAAGATTTTTCAACGATTTTTTTAGGTACTTTAAAATTTTTAAAAAAACTTGAAATTTCAAAAAAAATCAAAAATAAATTAATTGAAACTTGAGATTAAAAATTCTAGAGTTGAATTTTCAAATCAAAATATTTTGAACTGGGAAACACTTTCAAGTTGAAAAAATGCAAATTAGAAAAATAATTTCCAAGCACCTAAAAAAATTCTTTGAAAAATCTTCAATTAAAAAAAAAACAGTCGTCTAAATGCAAGATTTTTTTCATCAAACAATTTATTTATTTTTTTTGCAAGGAACAATATTTTCGAAAAAATTGAGAATTTTTTTACTTACTAAAATATTCTGTTACTTCAAAAAATTGGGGGGAAATTTACCAATTCCAAAAAAATTGAGAAGAAATTTTTTATCTAAATTCCAAACTTTTTTCATGTTTTTTTTTTCTTTTTTTAATTAAAAGATTTTCTGTTCAAAATACCCGAGCAGCACAATCGACAAATTATCGAAATAAAAAATCGACAGAATATCGAATTCGATAGTGTCGCGTTAGTTCCGCCTAAATCGTGAAATTATCTTTCGAGATATAGATAGATTATCGACGAATTATAGTTAGCAAAAATTTCGAGATTATAGTAAGATATTTTATCGATAATATATCTATAATATCGAAAGATAATTTCACGATTTAGGCTGAACTTTTGCGACACTTTATCAAATTCGATATTCTGTCGATTTTTTATCGATTTTTTATTCCGATTTTTCGTCTTTTACTAGCTTTTTTCTATAATTAAAAATCATTAATTCGCATAATTAATACATTAAACTATGCCTAAACACATTATTCATGTTACGGTAAGAGGATCATTTCAGAAAAAGTCAAAAAAAATTATAAAAAATCTGCCACCCGTGGGGCTTGAACCATCTACCTCCTGCATGGTAATAATCCTCTTCCTTAACCACTATGCCATACCTTATCGTTGAGGAATTAGCAATAAAACGCTTATAATAGGCAGTTTAGTACTTCCAGACGTGTTGGACTTAGAAAAATTTTCACCAATTTGGAAATAATTTCAAATATCGTCACAAAATCGTTGAAAAGTCGAATTCGAGAAATTTCAGATTACGTGACGATAATAAAGTTTTAAATATCTTCACAAAATCGTTGAAAAATCGAATTCGAGAAATTTCAGATTATTTCTCGATAATATAGTTTTAAATATCGTCACAAAATCGTTAAAAAATCGAAATCGAGAAATTTCATATTACGTGTCGATAATATAGTTTCAAATATCTTCACGCAATTGTTAGAAAATCGAATTCGAGAAATTGCATATTATGTGTCGATAATATAGTTTCAAATATCTTTACAAAATCGGTAAAAAATCGGATTCGATAAATTTAATATAATCTGTGAATAATATAGTTTCAAATGTCGTCAAAAAATCGGTAAAATATCGAAGTCGGGAAATTTCATATAATCTGTCGATAATATAGTTTTAAATACCTTTACAAAATCGTTAAAAAATCGAATTCGATAAATTTAATATTCTTTGTCGATAATGTAGTTTCAAATATCTGCCCAAAATCGGTGGAAAATCGGAATCGATAAATTTAATATTCTTTGTCGATAGTATCGTTGACGAATATCGTCATAAAATCTTAATAATATCGAATTCGATAGTTTTTAGATTTTTTGCCTATGAAGTTGTACCGATAAATCTTTATAATATCGTGAGAACATCTATAGATTTTCAAACGATTTTTTATCGATACGTTACATCTTCCGATATTATCGATCGAGTGTGCCGCTCGGGTATTGAGATTTTTTCTTCAAAACAAAAAGTAAAAAGTTTTTTCTTCTAAAAATTGAATGATTTTTATTATTTTCAAAAGTTGTAACTTTTTCCCGAAAAAATTAAGACTTTTTTTATCAATAGGTAGAGGTACTAAAGTATTTTTTTACTTCAAAAAATTGAAAGATTTTTTTCTTTAAAAGCATCCCCTCCCCAAAAAAAGGTTCTCTACATGTTTTACTTCAAAAAATGAATGTTTTTTTTTTCAAAAACTTATTTTTTCTTAAAAAATTAAAACATTGTTATACCAATGTTTGACCCTTTTTTTAGGTATTTGAAAATTTTTCACAATTCCACATTTGCAATATCTAATTTTTATGATTTAAAAATTTTCCCAGAAATAAAATTTTTTGATTGATTTTTCGTTTTTTTTTCCTAAAAAAATTTAATGTCAAATTTTTAACATGAAGCTAATTTTGATATTTTTTTTCATTTTTCGAAATTTTGATTCTTAAATTTTTTTATTTAAAAACTTTTCAAAATGTCAAAATTTTGATAGTTGAATTTTTTTAGTCCTACAATTTTTCAAGTTTAAAATTGTTTGATTCAAAAATTTTCAAAGTTCAATTTCTTTTGGTCAAATTATGATTTAAGTATATATTCTTGAAGGGCCAAATTTTTAAACCATGAAGTTGTGACCTGGCCTATGGAAAAAGGGTAGTGTGTAACCACTGTAACAAAATATCGAAATGTAGGTACTTAAAATTAAATATAAACCTATATTATGTTGATGCAAATAACATTCAAATCAAAGAAATCAAGTTTTTTTGTAACAATCAGTTTTTCCCAAGGCCAGGCCACATGTTTTAAAAAATATTTTTTTTTAATTTCAACCTCGAGATTCTTCAGCTTTAGAATTTTCCAAAATTTCGAATTTTTGAAATTTTATTTCTATTTTTCATTTTTTTAATTTTGAAATTCTCTCATTTCATTATTATTTTTTTATTTAAAAATTTCAGTGTTTTGCTTTTTATACTTAGTTCCTAATTTCAATTTTTTTCTTTTTAAATTTTTTCAAAATTTTATCATTTTATTCTTTCATTTTTTTTACTTCAATTTTTTTTATTTAGAAATTCCAATAATTTTTAAATTTGTATACCTACTCGTGTATTTTTATAATTTTAAAATATTTTTTACTCAAAAAAAGTTTCAACGTTTTTAATTTTTTAATTTTCAACTTTTTTCAATTTTAAAATTTTTATGAAAGTATTTCAAAATGTTTCCAATAAAATCACATCCGTCTTTCAGTTCCCTTCTTGACCTCTTAATAAAAATGATGAAAATTTGACCCACTCTTGAGCATATAATCCGTAAATTACCGTAATCGCGATACCGATTTGAAGAAGAAAAAATCCTTCCAATCGTATACACGTGCATAATAATGGAAATAAGAAAGAAACATTGTGGAAGTAAATTTAGCATGGGTATCGCCACTTAACAAATTACTTTTTCATCATTTATTGTTATTTCAATTACTTAATGGCTCGGTTAAGTGGTTAAATTATTCTAATTAAATACGCCCCATCTTAAAGATGGTTAAATTAATAATAAGTTAATTGTTGCGTTGCTCGTAACGCGACATATTTTCGAATAATTTTCTAACCGAGTGTAAGCAGAAGCACACTTCGAATTAGTCTAGATCTAGATAGCGATGGTGCGCGAATGTACTTTTATTGCTGAATAAAATTACACTTCACTTCAGGTGTTAAATTTTGCATTGCACGTCGATAACTGTTTGTGTTTGTGTTTGAGAAAAAGCACTGCCATTGTAATCAATTTCAATTAATGATAGTTTTAGTGATCTGAACCTTTACGTGAATAGATTCGTTTTAAAGGTCAATGAAGAAAATAAAAATCTGTAGTAAAGTTTACTTATACTCGTAGCATAAAGAAAATCTGTCGATGAATGAAAAAAAAAAAACTACCATAAAACTTAAGCGAATTAAAAGACTGTCGTTTTCTGAAAACTTAGTTGGAAAAACGTTTCTATTTGGCTTTTTATTTGTTTATCTGGTAAATAAATTTTAAAAGAATAAAAGTAACCAATTCATGGGAACAGGATGAGGCAAAAAAAAAAGTAAAAGAAAACATGTTCACTTCAATCTGGAAATACCCCAAAAAGTATTAAAGATTCGTTTTAACGCAATTTCCATTACAGTAAATCGCAACGTCGCTTTTTCTAGGCGTAAAGTCATAAAAGAGGATAAACTAGTATAGCAATCGCCATTTTCTCTTTATCCCTCATTTCCGCTTACCCTGTAAACAAAGTAACCAGAGTTTTCTTTTCTCAATTCGTTTCCTTTTAGATTTTCGTTTCCTCCTCTGCGCATCCAATGTTATCCTTTTCATTTTCCCTCCTCCATTCTTTCAACATATTCTAATGTCTGAAAATTTCCGGTCGTTGGAGATTTTAACTTCCGAACGTTTCCACCATTTATAGCAGTACTTATTTCTCATTATTTCCTTATACACTTCGTTACCTTAATCGATTTTATTAAACGTTCTTTCTTCTTCTCGCTATCTTTTTCTCAACCACTGGTACCTAAGTCGTATTTTTTTCCTCTTTTGAGTTTTTTTATTGTTTTTTTTGAAAAAAAAGTTTTTTTCCCATTACGATTTACCCCTCTGAAATAATATTGATTTAGAAGATAAAACCTGTACCCGAGATTAATTTCGCGTCAACATCGAGTGGGTATATCCAACTTATACGTTAGGTGAACGAGATCCGGGCTGTAGTAAAAACATTGTATAGATAATGTACTTCCCCCTTTCGAAATTGCCGAACCATTTGAGTTTTACGGCTATTTAACGCCGATAAGAACCACCCTTACAATGTTACAACTGTTTCGTCATTAACTTTTAATTGTCAGCAGATATACAGTTTAGCTTTTAAGTTTATTTCCTGATTTTATGTCAACTACGTCGTCATCATTTGGTTTTAGTGCCGAGTTTCAATTATATACGCCGATGACGCGATGAGAAACACGATAATATAACTTGTTACGATTACGACTTTCTGCAACTTGCCATAGAACCAACGTTATCGGTGCTCCACTTAGAGGAGCTTAAAAGCACACAATGTCGTCGTTTCGAATCGAATTGCAAACATTTGCTGCGAATTTGTGTACTATTTGATTTCAAAAAGTACTTAATAATTTTTTGGGCAAAGATAGGTACATTTTTATTATATTTCTCAAGTTGGTAAATGATAAAGAATAAATGAGAAAAATTCTGAATTTTTTGGAAAAATAAAAAATTCTGAATTTTTTGGAATGCTAAAAATTCTCATGTTTTTTGAATGAAAAAATTTTAAATTTTTTGGAATAAAAAAATTCCCCATTTTTTGGAATGAAAAAATTCCCCATTTTTTGGAATGAAAAAATTCCCCATTTTTTGGAATGAAAAAATTCCCCATTTTTTGGAATTATAAAATTCTTAATTTTTTGAAATGAAAAAATTCTCAATTTTTTTGAATGAAAATTTTTTTAATTTTTTGGAATGAATAAAAAATTCCCAATTTTTTGGAATTATAAAATTCTCAATTTCTTGAAATGAAAGAAGTTTTCAATTTTTTGAAATGAAAAAAATTCTCAATTCATTGGAATGAGAAAAATATCGAGGTCGTAATTCTACCACGTCATGTCGCGGCCAGTATATGACCATTTTTAGACGTCGTCTCTCATTAACACCCCTATATTACCGAGTATAAAAAACTAAACAGAAAAACAATGTTTGAAAAAAAAACTATCATTTAAAAAAAGAAAATATCGCATTATTGAATTACTCAGCTTTAATTTCATTTCAGTGCCGACGCTCTGGTCGATTACAATGCAACTAATAATTCGTTAACAAAAGTGGTAAAGAAACGGTTAATGACGTATAATTAATTTTAATGTGGTTAATTGGACGATAGAGAAGTTGGAAAAAAAGCTACATAAGAAGCTATCCCGCATATCGTCTTAGTGTGCGAGCGTTATACGGCGAGTATGGTTCATTAATGCTGCGTAAATGCAAATGACAGTGAAGGCTCTGGCAAATTAATAAAGTCTAACGCCTTCGTAATGGCATCCGGAAGCCGCTTTTGGGAAAAAGTTCTTTGAAATTTTTTGAAAATGCAGATCTATGAAAAAATTGAACCGAACATGCATAAGATGGGCAGTCGAACCAGGAATTAATATTGAGGGGTGACATGAGATGATACGTAGAACGAGGCAGCTTTTGTGATTTTTAAAGTATGCTTATTCAAAGTGAGGTACTTTACTTACTTGGGTAATAAGTACGTTGTACTTTGAGTAATTTTTTTTAAAAAGGTACAATATTCGTGGCGGTGTTCAGAATGGAGGGTTTCTTTTTGTAGGAAATTTTAATGGAATTGAAAAGTTACCTAATTTTAAAAATTATAAGTAGGTAGGTAAATAATTTTTTAATTTGTAAAATTTAACTCTCGAATTTTTTGTAAGATTTACTAAATTTTATTCTACAAAAATTTGAAAAATGTGAAAGTTCATCACAATTATGCCATTTAAAAATTGATTTACTTCAAAACTTGACCTTTTAAATTAAAAAAAAAAATTAATTGGTTTAGGGCTAATTTTTAAAATATTGATCTCATTTTAATTAATAACTATACACCTAAGTACATATATTCAAGGTTGTCATGATATCAAAAAATTTAACTTAAAAGTGGGGATCTTGAATCTCAAGTAGGTAAATTCTTAAATGAGGAATAAATCCAAGGTCGCAATATTGGATCCCAGAGGGAACATTCTGAACCGATCGAAAAAAAAATCTGAATTATGGCAGAACTTGTATGGGGCATTCTTGGTCATTTGGATAAAATTTTTGATTCATGAGAAATCCTTGAGCAAGTACCTACTGTAGAAATTTTTGGACGAAAAATTTCACAATTTTTTTGGAATAAAATAATATACTTTTGGAAACAAAATTTTTAAAAAAATTTTGCGGAAGAGAATTTTTAATTTTTTTGAAGTAAAAATATTTCTTCAATTTTCAGAAAAAAAATCTAAAAAAAATCCTCAAAGTTTTGGAGTCAAAACTTTTCAACTGTTTTGAAACGAATAAATTATCATTTATTTTTTGCAAAAAAGATTTAATTTTTTTTTAAAGAAGAAAACTTCTAATTTTTTGAAAAAAAGTAAGTATTTCTCAAAAATTGTATTTTTATAGTGAAAAATCTCAATTACTTCGGTACTAACAATTTTCAAAGAAAAAAATCTCGAAAAATAATAAATTTTTTTGGAGTAAAAATAAAGAGAAAAATCTTTCAACCGTCTTCAAATCAAAAAATTAAATTTTTAGAAATACATAAGTGGTTTCAATTCTTATGTAAAAAATATCCAAATTTTTTGGTGAAGTAAGTCTTTTTTTTAGTAGAAATATCTCTCAATTTCTTTGAAGAAAAATTTTGGAGATAAAACATTTAATTTTTAAAAAATAATTAAGTACAAATCGAAATTTTTTTGAAGGAAAAATCAAAAATTTTTAGAGATTTCTTTTCTCAAAAAAAAAATTTTTAAAAATAAGGATTTTTTCCACATTATACGTAGGTACTACCTACAAAAATTAGATTCTTTTTTCAAAAAACTTTTTATGAATTTTCCTTTACAAACAATTAGGAAATTTTTTAAAAATCTTCTTTCCAAAAATTGAGAACTCTTTCCCAAAAAACAACAGATTTTCCCCCACAAAAATTGAAAAAATTTTCACACTGCGCTAGACCAAAAATTGAAAAAAATTGTGAAAATGCTTCGTTTTTTTCTTCAGAAAAATGTAGAATTTTTTTCCTCCTAAAAGTTGGAAGATTTTTTTCCTAAAATAAACTAAAAAAAAATTTAGTTCAAAGAAATTTAGAGTTTTTTAAAAAAAAAATCCTAATACTAAATAATAAAAATTTGGAGATTTTTTCCATCTCAAAAAATAAGATTTTTAGGTATATTCTTTAAAAAAATTAAAACCAAAAAACTTGAACAATTTTTACAAAAAATAAGACTCCTCGAAAAACAAGAGATTTTTTCTTCTAAAAAGTTGACATTGAGTTTTTCCCTAAAAGATACATTTAAAAAAAAAAGAGGAAATGCGTCAAGTATTTTAACAGATTCACTTCCATCCTACCCAAAAGAACGAAAAACAATTACTATCTAGGTACCTTACCTATAATGAAGATTTTGTTCACCAAAAGGTTTAGGTTTTTCCTCCAAACAATTTATGGATTTTTTGTCTGCAAAATTTATTTATTTATTTATTTTTTATTTAAAAATGAGTGATTCTTTTCTCTGTAGGATTTCTTAAGCTTCCCCCCCCCCAAAAAAAAAAAAAAATTTCTTCGAAAGAATAGAAAATTTTTTCACTCCAAAAAATTGAAAAAATGTTTTTCTTCGATAAAAAAATTACTTTAAAAAAGATCAATAGGTAAGTACCTACATTTCCTTATTCCAAAAAATTTTGCCCTCCAAAAAATAATAAAATATTTCGTTTTCTTTATAAAATATCACTTTTACACACAAAAAAAATTCTTTAAAAAATAAACGATTTTTTTTTATCTGAAAAATTGTATAATTTTTTACTAAAAAAAATGAAGAACATTCTATGTGCATTAGTCGAAGAGATGGACTTATCAAGTGGACAAAAAGTCAAAAAAAGGCTCGAATCGTGCGCGTGACTACGTGAAATATGCTAAGCGCCTATTCCATTGTGTTTTCAATTGATAAGAACAAATTGGCGGGCGCGATTCAATTACTCGATTAAATTTTCAGAAATTTAAGCGAAAAACTTTTCACAGCTGGAAATTACCGGCGAAGAACGAATCGAGAACTGTAATTAAAATTTTTTCGATGCCTATAGAAGCACAGAGAGTAAGACTGGGGGAAAATGAAAAAGGCAAAAAGGAGAGAAAAAAAAATACGAAAATACAGAACGCTAAAAATGTTGCAACTTTGGAAATCTTATTTGAATAAAAATAAACTTTTAATATTTTAAAGGCGGTAAAGAAATGTAGTAATAAAATATGGCATTTTAAATTGAAACAAAATGAGTTAAAAGTAAGAAAAAAGTTTAGTAGAAGGCTTAATTTTAAAATGAACTTTTTTTTTATATCTTCAAAAAAGCCGGCAAAAATATATTAAAGCTTTTTTATACGGTAAAAATTCTATCAAGTTCTTTTCACTCGCTTATTTATTATTATAAAAAGCTGAAACGAATTCCCGCTTCGGAATTTTTTATTCGGTAATGCCGCGGCGCGCTATCCAAATAAATTGAGTTTTGTCGAAATAGCGCCCCGCATTACAAGTTTCCCTCCAGTCGAATCCCTCTTATCAATTCATTTTTATAACTCTATACATTTTTCTTTTGATGGTACAAAAATATGATAATTTCGTTCGTTGAGGGAGAGAGATAGCCTTAAGGACGAATTCTCAGTTGAAAAGAGCGACGTGTATACATCGAATGCGAAAACGAGAGCGTTTATAAAAAAAAATAAAAAAAAGTCTTACAAAGGATTACAAATATTTCGCAAGCATTTCGAAAAAATGTTCAAATTCGCGTGAATGTGTTTCGTTATGTACGCCAAAGGTTGCCGGGTATAAAGTCGTAGCACTGTTGTATCTCGTAATATAGACGACGTTAGCTCAGCCAAAATGAACCAGGCGGCCAACAAAAAAAACCCTCACTCGATTTTATTTACGTTAAACCTCATCGTATAAAATTTTATAACAAATGATAATCGAATTAAAGGCCGCCCGTAACGTCGTATACGCGATTTCGAGGGTATTTTTTTCGTGCCAATTTTTAAAAAAGCTATTTTTCAATTCCCCGGAGTAAAATCAGTATTTTTAATGGAATCGTTGCTGGAGAACCGACGTTAAAAAGCATCGTTCATTTATTTAATAATTTCTTATTATGCTTTTTCTTCTTTTGCCGGTACGGAATTTTTTTTCGCAAGCCCGGAAGCTAATTTAAGCATAATTAATACAGCTTCGTTAGTGGAAGTCGCTGCTTCGGCAAAGATTATTAAAACTAACTGGCTTTACCAGTTTCATTTACACTTTGCTTTTCCAATTATTTCCCTCGCGACGAGGGCGAGCGGCGAGCGGCACGAGGAAAAAAAGCAGTCGAAACTCGAGAAAGGAAGAATTTTACAAAATGGGGGTTTCTGCGCCAGGCGCGGCGCGGTGCAACGCGACGCCTAATGGAATTGATAACTTTTGTTATTAATTAATGGAAAATATTATTTTCGCTGCTTTCGTTCCGTGGTGAGCAGGGTAGGGGGCGGGGATAGGGAAAATGCTCATCAAAAGGAAATTATTTTAATAAGCAGTTGGAAAATTTTAATTTTTAATTTTTTCCGGTGTTTACGATTAAGGGAAAATTAGTAGGTATCTTTTAGACTTACCCGTCCATTCCGAATCCGTGAAATAACGGGTGCCCAAATGAGGACGCGCTAGATGTGATTATTGGCGGCTGCCTGGATGACTCTGTTGTACCTTTTTCCACTGATGCAGGAGACGTAGAGGTGATACTGTCGCGTCGTACCGTCGGTGTTATTGGTTCTCTGCGAGTAAAGAAAATGGAAGCGTTGAAAGAGGTGTTGGGGTTATAAGTTGGAGGTTTGAGATCGAGGGTGAATGGGTGTTAGAGATAGGAGGAGATGGGGTCTCTTACCTGGTCGAAGTATAAGCGTTGGTTCGTTCGGTCTCAGGTTCAGTATCACTTACTGCACCGCAGCTTGTTGGGCTGCCGCTTCTTTCTGAGACTGAGACGTGAAGTCGAGGATCTTCATCGCTGCTCGTGCAGATGTCTGTTTCGTCTTGATCTTGCTGCGGAAATGAGATCAAAATTTGGATAAGTCAGATTAAGTTTGGAAAAATTTCATTTTTTCAGATGAATTTAATATTGAAAATGAAGAAAAATCAAATACTAAAATACGATTTCTATAAGAAGATTTTTTCAGATAGGAGGACTTGTAGATAGTGATGGGTGGTAACGGTAATTTAAAAAATTACCGGTAAGTTACCGGTAAGCGGTAATTTACCGGTAATTTAATTTTTTTTCATTTTTTAATTAAAACGAAAATATCTAACCTTAAATTCACAATAATAAAACTAGGGATAAAATAAACGTTAAAAATCGAAACTGGAGAGCTTCATAAAGGCTTTGAAGTTAAATTTTTATTGCCGAACCCGAACAACGTCTTATTCTGTAATTCCAAATCAGCTGATTTTCACCACCCGTTTTTTCACCCAATCAGAGAGCAGATTCCTACGTGCCAGCCAAATTAAATTCACACAATTTTAAGCAATGAAAATAAATAGCTCGTACTGCGACGTTTCCAATGACATGCGACATGATTTTTAGAAATTTTTTCAAAATGTAATTTATTGGTAATTTAAAAGAAGTAATTTACCTTAAAAAACCGGTAAATTACCATGGTAAATTACCATTGTAAGTTACCTGCCCATCTCTACGTGTTGTAGATGAGGAAATTCTTTAGAGTGAAAATATTTTCCTGATGAGAAAATATTTTTTATAAGAGCACGAAATAGAATTTTTCAGATTCAAGCATTTTCTTCTGATACAAACGTGTTTTTTTTTAGATAGGTAAAAGTAATTTTTTATGTGAAAATTTCTGATTAGAGGATAATTTTTTTCATTAGACAATTTTTTCAGACCAGAGATTTTTTAGGACTAGGGAACTTTTGCGGATGAGATATGTTTTGGTATGAGAGGATTTTTGAGATGAAAAAAATTTTCTCATCTGTTATTAGGGTTTGTGCTTTAGCTCAAACCCTATTGCGATTTTTTTTTCTTAGATAAGAGAATTTTCTCAAATTTGATTTATTTACAAAGTGGAGAAATTTTTTAAATGAGAAGATGGTTTTCTGATAAGCGGAAGATTTTTCTTTCATTAGGAAATTTTTCACATAATTGAGAGCAGTTTGTTGGGGAGAAAATATTTACAGGTGAAAAACTTTTTGATAAGAGCTGAATTTTTTTCAAACTAGAAAATTTTCTAGATGGACAAATTTTTTAGACTTGGAAATTTTTCGGGGAGGGGGGTTCTTCGATTTTTTTCAGTTGAGTAATTTTTTTTAGGTGAAAATTTTTCTGAAAAGATGATTTTTTAGGTGAAAAAATATATTGCTTGGATGCTAAGATTTTTTAGCCAAGAAAATTTTCCTTATGGAAATTTTTTTTAGATTTTCTCTTTGAAGCAAGATTTATTTTAAACGAGAGGATTTCATAGGCAATGAAATTTTTCAGATGAAAAAATTATTCTTGTATGCAAATATTTATAAATTAGAAGATTTTTCAGGTTGAAAAATATTTTTTGATAAGAAGAGAATTATTTATATAAGAGAATTTTTTGGTGAGAAAATGTTCTCCAGTTGAAATGTTTTCTATGAGAACAGGATTTTCTCTTATTATTTTCTGGGATTTTTTTTTTAGATTTGAAGATGTTTCAAAGGAGAAAATTTTGCTCAAGTGCAAAAATTTTTATATACGTACAAAAGAACATTCTCACTAGAAGATTTTTAAAAAACACCGATTTTTTTTTAATATGAAGCCTGATGATAGGATTTTTTAAATGTCTGAGTTCAGGATGAAGAATTTTTTTAGATGAGAACATCTTGCCTAAACTTCACGTTTTTTATTTTTTAAGCTCTATGTGAAATAAATTTTCTTGGATTTGAAAATTTTCAGATGAAATTTTTTTTTTTGGTATTTTTTTCTGATGAGAGGAAGATTAATCTTGAACATGAGAATTTTTTTGGTAGGGTTATTCAGATTAAAAAATTCTATTTTAATGCAGATTTTTTTTAGATAGGAGAATTTTCTCAAATGGGAAGAGTTTTTGATAAAAATTGGGTTATTTTGATAAGATAATTTTTTAGATGAGAATAAGATGTTCTCAAGTTATTTTTTCTATTTTTCGAATGAGAGTGGGATTTCCCTGATGAGAAGATTTATTAGATACGGAGAAAGGAGATTTTTCAGAGCAGAAATTTTGATAAAAAATTCAATGTAATTTTTGGATTAAACTACGCTACGTACGTAGATGAGTTGTACTTTTTTTTCCTTTATGTGACACTCTGATAAGAGGATTTTTCAAATGAACGGAATTTTGAGGATGAGAAATTTTTTAGATGAAAAAATTCTGCTTAGGTGCTAAAATTATTTTAGGTAATAGAATTCCCTCAGATTAATAAAAATTTTCAAATGAGATGATTGATTTTTAAAAAGAAAAATTAAAAAAAAAATGAAATTAACGCTCCAAAATTCTTAAAATTGACTTCTGTCTTTTTTTGAAGGCGCTGCATCCATTTTTTCATGTTATTTTGAATTTTTCACTGGATCTCAGGGGGAACAGAAAAAATTCAAAATGACCAAAAATGGAAATCTAGGGTTTTTCACCTCTCAAATTTGTTTTGATATCAATTTTGAAAAATTCTCAAAATGTACTCCAAGGGAGATGAGGGGTGAAAATTCAAATTTCAAAAAAGTCGTGCGGGATATGGAAATATTGTTTTTTCATCTCCATAGATGCCCTATCAATTTTGAAAAATTCTCAATCAACAGCGGCTCCAAGAGAGGAGGGGCGAAAATTCAAAATTATACCAAAAATGTCATGTGGGGTATGGAAATCTAGATTTTCTTACCTCCTAGATCCGTTTTTTATATCATTTTTGAATAATTCGCAACCGGAGCCTCAAATTAGACAGACAAAAATCGAAATTCCCATTTTTTTTCAATAAGAGTGAAAACTTTTAGATTCTCCAGATAGAAATTTTTTAATGAGAATATTATCATTTATTCAATCAAACATGGAAAAGATATGTTGTTTTTTAAATTAGGAACAAAAGTTGAAATTTTTTTTAAAAAGTAGGTACAAGAAGATTTCTTTCTTAAAAAAAGACAGATTCTTTCTGTGTAAAAATCAAGTGATAAAAAAATCTAAGGTAAGAGTTTTTACTCCAAAAAATTGTGAGCTTTTATTTGAAAAGAATATCTAAGACAATTTTTTTTTCTTCTCCAAAAAATGAAAAGATTTCGTTTTTTACTTCAAAAAGTTGATTTTTTCTTAATAGGAGGATTTTCTTCAAGAATATACCTAAAGAATTTTATTGCAACACATGAAAAAAATTTAACTTTGAGAACTTTTTTTTATTGAAACAAAGAATTGAGGTAGGCACTATTAGGCCCTATCATTTAATATCACACTTAGTTACCTAATAAATTGTGAAAAAAAAATTATCAAAACGGTGCAAATAAAATAGCTGATTCGAAAAACTAGCTCAAACTCGGAATTTTTAAATCATCAGAAAACAAAAATTAAATCGCTTCACTTCTCCAGTTGTGCGAAACTATTTTTTTGATTTTCACGAAAACAACTCCTTTCTGAAAAACTTTAGTGATAATGCCTGATTGCTTATAAATCAAGACTCATGCCACGTTCACTCCCTTCTAAAATAATTTTCTCAAACTGTAATAATTTTACAAGTCGACAAAACACGTTGAAGTTTTACCAGCGTACTTTTCCACTAGTTCGCGTTAATTCGCAGGCAAACGAATAGGCAATACTTTTAACATGATATTTATTACGAAAACTCGCGGAAAAAACTTTACACTTCGGAGTTTTTGCACGATTTGATATTCTGGCAAATGTTATACACAAAGGCAAATGAATAAATAAATACTCGAGTCTAATAAATCTTGGTGTTTTGAAACCCATTCTGAACGACAAAGAATTTAACCCTTTATTTACTGCTGCAAATACATACGAGATATTCTTTCGAGTGTGGAAAGAGTGGGGAGAGGGGAGAGGGGAGAATGATACAGAGTGAGACGCTAAGAGCGTTGTCTTGTACTCGTAGTAGCAGGTGTTAAAATAATATTCGAAATACATCTTAATATTACGCCGAAGATATATTATATCGGTAAATGGGAAATGGTGGTAAAATTCATCTTTTGCGCGGCGTAATAAATCTATCTTAACTCTTTATAATTTAAATTTAAGGGATTTTCTTCATTAGCGAAATCACTATTTAGCACCATGGCGGGCTTGAGAATTGGAACGGGTGACACTTTAAAATACATTTACCAAAGATAAATACGAGATAGGTTGCAGGCAAAGTGTGGGTATAGCTACGATTTCAAATGATTTCTACCAGCTTTATAAATTTCATAGGTATTTGAGATTTTCATTAATTTGAGTGAACATACCATAAATGCTCGTATGACTCGTATACTAAAATAGGCGAGTAAACTGTGAAATTTACTTACTTTCGTTATCGGAGATTGTTTATGGTTTTCGTCGTCGGTAATTTTACAATCTCTATCTTGTTCATCGCGTTTACGTTGCTCTTCTTTGAGCCTCTCGGCTTTTCTCCATTTGGCTCGTCGATTTTGAAACCAAACCTAGAAATAAGTTGACGCGTTCGTGAAATATTTTAAATCTTATTCTCGAGGGAATGGCTGGATGCTTTTTCTCCCTTTCGGTTGGCTTTTTTTTTCGTGTTTTCGTGGGCTCGATAACATTACGCGGTTGATCGGTTTGCGGTGCATTGTGCGGTGCGGCAAGATTCGAATTGTTATGTTAGTTTTGAAGAATATTGACATCTACTAAGAACCTATTATCTGTCAGATTAGATAAAAATTGAAAAATATCCAGCTTTTAGATCGAGACTTTATAACTTTTTCAACGCAACCCTTCTTGGTTTTGCGCCCAAGGCCCAAGGCGAAGGGTATTCGAATATACGTAGGTTATATTTTCCATTGGTCGTATGAATCAAAAATGGGACAGCCAAGCTGTGAGGTTAAATAAGTTGAAAAATTTCCATCCCCTGCCATACCACGCGCGTACGACGATCGCGTTTAATTATTAATTCGTTGAAATTACGTATAAGGCGTCGTTTACAAAGCGAATACGAGATGAACGACGAGGGTTTTTGTTCGATTGTTTTGCTGGAAAAATGTCATTTTTTGATACCTCTTCATGTACGCCATTATAATACGAGAAAAGACTCGGCTCGTGGAAGACCACTCGTCGCGGGCTCGTACCTACGTATTATAACAACGACTATGAAATGAAAAGAATAAAACAAGAGACGCGGTGGGTGTCTGTAATGTAATATGCAAAGATAACATAAATAATGCGCTTTATGTAATGAAAACTCTACAGTAAAATTCGCCTCTAATTGGACAAATAATTGGAGAAGCCGAATAAAAAGCGTACACTCGTGTTTAGACCGTTCAAGCGTGACATTTTTGAGATTTTTCTCTCTGCCGTGCCACTGAGACGTGTTTTCGTTGGCGAATGAATTGTTGCGATGAGAAGTCGTTTCGAGTTTGTACCTTTTTTTCTCAATTTATGACTCGAATATACCTCCCCTGGATGCAATCTTGAATAATTGGTCGAAAAAATTATAGAATGAGAAAAGAAATGGGCAAAATTTAAAAGTAGTTAAGTTTCAAAAAAATTATTTTAAATGAAATTCAAAAAAAATATTTTTCAGCATAATTATGTAGATAGTATTTTTACCTATTTAGAAAAAAAAACAATTTTTAAACAAAGTTTGAGAAAATGAATGCAAAAAATTTTAATTTAAAAAACAAATAAAATAAAAATTTAAATTGAATCAAAAATTATAAAGGTAAAGTAGAAAAATAACTGAAAAGTTGAAAAAATTTTAAAATTTCCCTAAGTTGGAAATTTTTTTTTATAACTCCCGAGCAGCACACTCGATCGATAATATCGAAAGTTGAAACGTATCGATAAAAAATCGTTTAAAAATCTAAAGATGTTCTCACGATATGATACAGATTTAGCTGTACGATTTTATAGGCAAAAAATCTAAAAACTATCGAATTCGATAGTATTACGATTTTAGGACGATATTCGTCAACGATACTATCGACAAATAATATTAAATTTATCGAATCCGATTTTCCACCGATTTTGTGCAGATATTTGAAACTATATTATCGACAAATAATCTGAAATTTCTCGAATTCGATTTTTTAACGATTTTGTGAAGATATTTGAAACTATATTATCGACACGTAATCTGAAATTTCTCGAATTCGATTTTTCAACGATTTTGTGCAGATATTTGAAACTATATTATCGACACGTAATCTGAAATTTCTCGAATTCGATTTTTCAACGATTTTGTGACGATATTTACAACTATATTATCGACAAATAATCTGAAATTTCTCGAATTCGATTTTTTAACGATTTTGTGACGATATTTACAACTATATTATCGACAAATAATCTGAAATTTCTCGAATTCGATTTTTTAACGATTTTGTGAAGATATTTACAACTATATTATCGACAAATAATCTGAAATTTCTCGAATCCGATTTTCCACCGATTTTGTGCAGATATTTACAACTATATTATCGACAAATAATCTGAAATTTCTCGAATTCGATTTGTTAACGATTTTGTGAAGATATTTGAAACTATACTATCGAAAAAGAATATTAAATTTATCGAATTCGATTTTTTAAAGATTTTGTGAAGATATTTAAAACTGTATTATCGACAGATTATATGAAATTTCTCGAATTCGATTTTTCAACGATTTTGTGACGATATTTAAAACTATATTATCGACACATTATATGAAATTTATCGACTTCGATATTTCAACGATTTTGTAACGATAGTTGTTGAAACTATATTGATTTTTTTCTAGTCAAAAAATACCTACTTTATATTCAAAATTGGATGGGAAGAAAGGGCCAAATCGAAATTTTTATAATAACCAAAATTAAATCCAGAATATTATTCTACAACTTTTGTTTGAAATGTTTTTTCAATTGGACCTCATCTCTAGCCTCTATTATTTTGCATTTACCTACTTACGTGTAACAGTAATATGCGAAATCAAAATTGAAAAAATTTACAAACAAGTTATCTAGTTTTTTTGGTTTACTAGGTATTTTACTTGAAACCAGATCGTTGTTCTTAAATAAAATTTTACCAAGTTCAATACTACGATTACTATGTGAATACTTAGTATTTAAAATTGAACGGGAGGGAGGCGCCCAATCGAAAATTTTGTAATGACCAAAATTATTCTTAGAACTTTAAGCTACAACTTTTGTTTGAAAATTTTTTCAATTGGACCTCTCCTTCTCCTCCAATTTTGCATAATACTCCGTTGATACTTATTCAAAATTGGAGGAGCGGAGGAAAAAGGGGCCAATTTGAAAAAAATTTCAAACAAAAGTTGTAAATTAAGGTCCTAGAAATAATTTTAGTTATTATAAAAATTTCAATTGGACCCCTCCCTCTTCTCCAATTTTGCATAAGATGTTTTAATATTATAATCCAATTCGTATTATGCGAACGAACTCCGATGTTCGCAACAGACGCTTGTTTTGGTAGAAACTGCTGTATTTGGAACGAAATTCGCCAGCCTTAAGCGTAACTACGACTTCAAACTCGCCAGCCGGTCTTGAAAATGTGCGCGCGCATATACCCATATATGCTAAATTATCTACAAAAAATCGATAGAATATCGAAACTAGATAATCTACAAAAAATCGTAATACAAAATCGATAGAATATCGAAATTAAATCGAAATAAAAAATCGATAGAATATCGAAACTAAATCGAAATAAAAAATCGACAGAATATCGAATTTGATAAAGTGTCGCGTTAGTTCCGCATAAATCGTGTAATTATCTTTCGATTTATAGATAGGTTATCGATGAAGTATCTAACTATAATCTTGAGATTTTTAAAAGAAAAATCGTTCGATTTTATCGAAAGTTTATCTGTTGATGGATTTTGCCAACTATAATTCATCGACAATCTGTCGATATATCGAAAGATAATTTCACGATTTATGTGGAACTAACGCGACACTTTATCGAATTCGATATTCTGTCGATTTTTTATTTCGATAATTTGTCGAGGTGCTGCTCGGGCTTATATACTTAAATTGAATTTTAAAATAAATTTTAAAGCTGTCGGTAAACGTTTGAAGAAAAAAATATAGATAGGTATTAAAAGAAAATTAAAGATGACTGAAAAGTTGAAAAAATTGAAAAGTAAAAAAATTGCGAACTTGAGAAATTCGAAAATTAAAATTTCAAAGAAATAAAAAATTCACCTCTAAAAAAGTTATTTAAAAAAATTAATTGAAATTAAACCAAAAATTGGAAACAATTATTTGAATTTTTTTAAACGACCAAAATGAAATTCAACATGACTGAAAATGTTGTCGAAAGATGAAAATTTGAAAAATTGTGAGTTGAAGAAATTCGAAAATTTATAATTGCAAATAATTGGAAAAATTTCTACCATGAAAGATTAATTCTAAAAATTAAATAGGAATAAAACTAAAAATCGCAAACGATTGAAAACATTTTTTTAAATGGTTTAAATGGAATTGAAAATGAGTGAGAAAATTGTACGTAAAATGTTTGAAAGTAAAAAAACTGTAAAATAAACAAAAAGAAGAAATGTTTGAAAGTTGAAGAAAAATTTTAAAAATGCCAAAAAGTGATAAATGTTGGAAAATTTGGTCAATATTTAAAAAAAAATTTAAAACAAAGCCAAAAAAGCTATACTATACTCCTAATTTAGATCCAATTGGTATTTTTTATACACAAATTCATTCTCAATTACGTTCTGCATTATATTTTAAAACACATTTTCTTTTCAACAAAATTTCAAAGTAGCTACCTATTCAATTAAAGAAAATTTCTTTCAAATTTATCTGACCGGTTTTTTTTCTTTTTTTTTTGCTCATTAGACAGTTGAAATTTTATTTGCAATCAAAAGCGAGTTTTCAAAAATCTTCTATGCTTTTTTTTTTTATCCACCTATCAATAAAATTGGTATTTTAGAGCCAGGATGTTTTGTTTATTGATTTTATCTAATTTTTTATTTTTTTCAGATTTGAAAAAGTCAATTTTTAAAGTTTTAGAATTTAAAAAAAAATGTATAAATTTTTGAGTGTTGCCTACCTTCTTGAGAAATCAAGAAAAATTGATATGTATACTTACTTCAAATTCACCAAAAAATAGATAACGACGTGGACGTGTCAAAACCTCGTATGTTGGAATATCAAAATTTTACAGGAGAGACAAAAAACGTCGCCAAAAATACACGCGTCTTACGTGATTTTTAAAAGTAAATAAGCCGATTGGAACGTTAGAATTCGACTACGACATACGAGGTGATCAAAATTAGATTTCTCCATTTTTTTCCTATAAGAAACCCCAAAAAAGTGATTTTGCTGAAAAACCCGACATACGTGGTTTTGACACGTCCACGTCGATAATATTGCTAAAAATTGAAATTTTCTTTTAAAAAAATGAATTTGTTTCATTAGATACCTACTTTTAAATTTTGTTTTCAATTGAAAAGTCAAAAAAAAATCATTAAAATTTCGATTCCAATAATTTTCCAAAAAAAAATTTTTGGAAGTAACCAATTTTTTTTTCTTTAAGAAAACAGTTTGGATAATCCATATTAAAGTGCCTAAATGATGATTTTAATCTATAGTTGCAATAAAAGTTTTCTAAAAAAGGAATTTCGGAGTTATTTTCTAGAGTTTATTGCAATGCACTCGTTGAAAAATCATTTACAGTTGAAGATTGGAAAAAATTGTTAAAATTTTGTTTTAAAAGAGTTCTTTAATTTGAAAAAAATTAAATAAAAATTAAAACAAGCAAATTAAGGCAATTTATTTATTTTAATTTTTTTTTTTTGAAAAAATCGCAAAAATTTTGCATTTTGACCGGGGGGGATGTATATTTGGAAATGCAACAGTTAGAAAAAAAAAAGAAAAAAATCTTGTGTTTTTGAAAAGAATTTGTGATGATTTTGAATGAAATTTCCTAAAAAGGGTAAATTTAGGACGATAAGTTTTATGAACTGGATTTCGAAACCGCGATTTGTGTTACACATACCTCAAAAGGTCGGCAATGATGCGAAAAAGATTTCAATCAAAAGTTCCTGCTTCATCGCAATTATTTGAGAGTTTGAGCATCAGAAATTGTTTTTCAGCCTTACTATTTTGGATTTTCATTTTCTAAAAAAATTTACTCAGTACTTCTTCTAGTTGACAATATTTTATTTTTATTTTTTATTTTTTTAATGAGAGAACTTTTTTGTGCCAAGAATATTTTTGAAAAATATTATTTTTCCAAAAAAAAATTCATTTATAGCAGCTTTTTTCAAATTTTTCCAAAAAAAATTTCGTGTAAAAAATTATTTTTTGTCAAGATTTTTTTTAAAAAGTTTTAATCTTTTCCCAAAAAAATTTTTTTTGAGGGGATTTTTCTCAAAGTGATTTTTTTTTAAAGTAAATATTTCTTTCTATAGGAGTACAATATTTTTTTTTCGATGTGATAATTTTTCTGAGAACGCTGTTAGTAGGCACAAAGAATATTTTTCTGAAATAACCAGTTTTCTAAACAAAATTCATTTTTAAGCCCCCCAAAAGAGGTTTTTTACCAGAAAATACCTTAGAGGTACCAAAAAAAAAAATTTGTTTTTTTTTGCATGAATTTTCTTCGAAAATTGTTGTTATATTTTTGTTGAGATTTTTTTTCTTCAAAAAAAGCTTTGGTCTAGACGAAATGTTTTTTGTGAAGCATTGCATCAATTGAAATGGTTTGTGAAAATCAAAGAGGATGAGGGAGTCATTGGATACAATTTTCGATTCACTGAAGTCACAATTAATTTTTGTCAACACTGTCAATTTGAACATGTAGTTGTATGAATAGGTAGTTAGGTAGGTAATTGAATTTATACTGATAAGAATTTTCCACAAGTTATATGATGTGTAGCTTCAGCTTCGGAATCGGTTACAATTTCAATGTCTAGATTCGTCAATTTATTTTTCATGCGATAACAAAGAAATTACGAATTAAATTTCACTCGTCCCAGTTGTTAATAAATTGTACTGCGTTATATAATAAAACTGTTAAATCGTGTACACCGAGAAAATTGTTCAACTCAATTACCCTCGTCGTTTGTAATAGTATAAACTTTGTTTTGGGTATATTTTCTAGCGTGTTGCGTTGCGTCGCGTCGCGTCGCGTCGCCAACGTTAAAAAAAATTCGACGAGAGGATTTCCCAAGGCCAGCGAATCGCTCTATACTCGTATTCGTCTGGCGGTATTAAATTTTAATTCATCTTTTTACATAAGCGAGATTAACTCGTCGCATCTCGCCTTGTAAAAGCCACCCTTGTTGGCTTTGGACCTCACATAGTGGTATGTTCGCGCGTTTGTCAGCGATTAGAACAAAAAGCTCAGACCTCCCCGTGGAATCAACTGAAGAACGGTTACTTCCTCTAGAGCTCTTTACAAAGAAGGAAAAAAAACATAAAAGCGTGCCTGTCGTTAATTACTTTTATTATTCGTAAAAACTGAGCGAATACGTCCGACAATTATAAAGTGGTACTTGGGAACTTATTTTTTCTTCTTTACTCGTCTTATCTCGGTGCTTTTCTATAATAACAGCTGTTCAACGCGACTCTAGTAGTGTACATAGGTACGAGATGAATTAATATTTTCGCGCTTTTAATTTAACATCGACGAGGTTCAGTTTGTCGATTTACATCGTTAATTGGAAAATTCTCTCGAGAGCGAGCTTTTTCATTGTGTTAAAAAAAAACAAGAAAAAGATAATAGTGAAAAAATATCTATTGTAGATATTTTGATTGAGTGAAGAGACAAAGATGAAGATATTCTGTAGGTATTGAATGATTACCATTAATTTTATTATCCTTTCAATAATCGGAAAAAAACTTTTTTTTTTTCATTTCGACTCTTTTCGTGAGAATCGTGTAATTGAGCATAAGCCTAATAAATTTTAGATGACCTAGGTTTTTATTTGCGATAAATAATCATTTTTGTTCAATAATTTAAATATTTCATTTGAAAACGAGTTACTAGCCTAAAGATAAATAAATCTAGAGCAATTTTGTTACAATTTTTTTACCCTTCTTTGTTCTCATTTTGTCAACAAAAAAAAACAAAGCTATTCAGTGTAAAAAAAGGGCGAGATTTCAGGAAGAGGTATTAAAAATGGTTTACGCCGCTTCCCCCGAATCTCTTTACCCGATGGACATTTCCCCGAATGAAAAATTGCCCTAAAATTATTTCCCCGAAAAGTTTTGTCCCGAAATTTTTTTCCCCGAATTTTTTTTCCCGAATACGTTATCCCGAATGATTTCCCGAAAATTCCCCGAATTTATTTGAAAATGCAGGTACATGTCTATTACGTAAGTTACTTGCCATGGAAAGGAATTAATGTTGACGTTAATCGTAAATGTACATTTCTGAAACACAAACTATCTCGAAATGGCTCCGAAAGTTATAGGCAAAAAATTGCACATCGACGGATACATTTATGTCCAATCGCGAAAGCATAATGGCAAAGTATATTGGGATTGCCGTAAAGTTCGTCAAAAAGAATGTAAAGCTCGCGCAATAACAACCGACGCACCCGAAGGTCAACAACTCATCGTATTAAAAGGACCTGCTGAGTCGAAACATGAGCACCCTCCCAACCAGGAGGAGTGCGCGGCGGATGTCTTAACGCAAGGAATTAAAGAAGTTGCCGCTGCCCATCCCGAACAACCTCCTGCGCAAATATTACGAAACGAGTTGAGGGATGTGCCTCCGGCGGTCCTCAGTCAACTGCCAGAGCAGCCAGCTCTGGCAAAGACTATTCGTCGAACGAGGCGCCGTGACCTACCGCCTAATCCCAAAAGCATCACCGAATTGGGAGAACTACCTGACCGGTACCAACGTTCGCTTCTCAAAGAAAAATTTTTGATTTACGATTCACGTCCGCCTGGACCAGCAGAGTCTGCAGATGAAGACTCGGACGAAGACGTTGTGGAACCTGAGCCCACGACAAGGGTGTTGCGGAGCTTGCCTTGGGTAAGCGGATTCGGGCAGCCCCACGAAAGAAGTGGGTAGATCTGCAGACAAGGCTGCAAAACAAAGCTAGCGAATACAACAACTACAAGCAGGCGGACGATGTGCTCGAGTACATAAAAGCGATAAGCCATAATCTAAACTTATGACAACATCCCGAAAGACAATCCCCCGAATGTATACATATCTGGAAAGAGGGATTCGGGGAAAACAATTTCGAGACAAAACCTTTCGGGGAAATAACTTTAGGGCATTTTTTCATTCGGGGAAATGTCCTTCGGGACTCCGGATTCGGGGGAATGTACAGGAATCATTAAAAATCCATATCATGATCCCAAAAAAAGTCCATTTTGATCGTTTTACCGATGTCTATGTCAGGGTTTATTCTAACAAGCAAGGAATTTTTAGAACTAGGTATCCCAAAAGAAAGTTGTTTAGGTGATTTCAAGATTTACGGTGAACTCGCTGGTAAATTACGGGTAATTTTGGATGAAAAATATTTCATTTTTTTTAAATAAAAAATATTTCAATTTTTCTGAAAGTAAAACACTTTTTTTCAGAAAAATGTTTCAATTTTTATTTTAGCAAAAAGCCCCCAATTTTTGGATATTTTTTCATATTTCTTGTAGGATAGAATTTTTCATTTTTTGGAAGTAAAAATATATGTTTCATTAAAAACCCATTTTGAGGGTGAAGGAGATTTCTCAATTTTTCAGGAGTAAACGTACGTATTTATGCATTTTTTTTTTTTTTTTTTTAGAAAAAATTTCTCGATTTATTTGCAATAAAACGTTTTTTCCCCTTTTTTTGGAAGAAATCTTTTGAATAAAAAAAAATCTCCTAAATTTTTTGAACAAAAAGTCACTTAATTATTGGAGATTTTTTTTTTGGAGAAGAAAATTTCCATTTTTTGGAGTAAAAACTAAAAACAGTACCTAATACCTACCTAAGTAGGTATTTATATTTTATTAATAAAATTCTCTTTTTTTATTTATTTTTAAATTTTTTATTTGAAATAAGAATTAATTCAACTTTTTAAATTGAAGAATATTTTTGATTTTTTTTCGGGGGGGGGGGGGGATATCGCGTTTTCAAGTAAAAAAAAAATCCCAAAGTGAAAGTACATTTTATCATTTTTTTAGGGAAAAAAGTTATCGATTTTTTTGATGTAAGAAATCTTTCATTTTTTTCAATTTTTTTTCTTGAATGAAATTTTTTGTTTTCTGGGAGAATTTTTTTGATTTCTCGAGTTTTTTGGAATAACACAATCACAACAATTTTTTTTGAATGAAAAATCTTTCAATAGGAGAAAAACTTTTTTCTTTTTTTTGGAGAAAACAATTTCCAATTTTTTTGGTGTAAAAACTAGAAAAATAGTATTTTTAATTTATTAAAAAAATTCTCTTTTTTTTTTTTTAAATCAAAATTCATTGAACATTTTTAAATTGAAGAATATTTTTTTCAATTGAAAAAAATATATAATTTTTTACTGAAGTTAAAGTAGGCGTTTCTCAATTTTTTAGAAAAAAATTTCTTGATTCTAATTTTTCTTTTCAATTAGTTACTCATACTTTTCTAGAATGAAATTTCTCGTTTCTTAAGAGTAATTTTTTTTGGATTCCTCGAGTTCTTTTGAATAAAACGATGTTTTATTTTTATTACTAGGTACCTATTATTTTTTAATGAAAAATCTCCTAATTTTTTTAATCAATTTTTTTCAACTAGATTTTGGAGAGAAAATTTTTCATTTTTTTTTTTTTTTTTGAGAAAAAAATTACCAGCTTTTTTAGAGTAAAGACTAGAATGATATTGTTTTTAGTTTATTATAAAAATTCTCGTTCTTTTTTTTTAATTCAGAATTTAGTTATTAAACTTTTAGGTATTTTTTATTTTTTGAAGAAAATTCTCTTTTTTTTTAGGAATAAAATTTCCCAATTTTTTTGGAATAAGAAATCTTTCATTTTTTGTGTTTTTCTTTATTTTCTTTTTCTATAGAATGAAATTTCTCGTTTTTTGAGAGTATTTTTTTTTTTTTTGATAAAAAATTCAATTTTCTGATGAATAAAATTTCTCAATTATTCTGAGATATTTTTTTCAGATTTTTAATAAAAAAGAAATTTTTATACAGAATTTTTAAAGATTTAAAAAAAAAATTTCTATAAAATTTAAAAGAAAAAAAAACTTTATAAAATGATTTCTTTAAAAAAAATAATAAAACAGTTTTAAAAGATGCTACCCCATGAAAAAAGTGCATTTGCCCAAGCTAATTTATAACCCAATCACTAGTTTATTTGGGGGGGGGGCAGGTACTCGTAAAAAAATGTTTTCAAATAGGGGTACATGAGGAAAATTAATTGACAACCACTGATATAAATGATGGAAAGATACAGTACATACAAAATACCTAAAAATCAACGTCTTGTGGTTATTAGGAGGAGAGAACACCCTTATTTTGTCTTTTTCTTTTACTTTGAAAAACATGGTGTCACGCCCACAGCCCATCCAAATTGACAAGATTCAAAATTTTTAAAAACAATGTTGAACATTTCATTTCAAGATCATTTTGGAGCTATTTTAAAAGTCTTCTTTCAGTCATTCGTATGTTAGGTAGGTATCTATCTATCCAGTTCTAAATAAATTTTCTGCCAAATTTCCATCAAGAATTTAATGCTCTAAAATTTCAAATTCAATTCACCTCTGAAATGATTAACATCTCCTCATTATCAATAAAGCCACCGACGAATTTCGCAAACGTTCAAAAATTATTTATGAAAACACGATAAATTCGAAAAGGCCGATCCGCGCTGGCCTCGATTAAGACGTGAAAATACGTCGAAAACAGAGCTTGGGCCAGTCAGCAGTGGGCGTTTTAATAAAGTCTTCGCTTAATTACGACGGTGAAAATCGCTCTAGCTACGGAATTTCTCAAACAAATCGATATAAAACGTCAGTTCTGATTCAGAGCCATATTAATTTCATTTATGTTTATAAAAACTAAGCGTAATTTCTCAAAGGGTAGCTCTTTTAGCCAATCAGATATCGGCGTTTTGAAGCGGTCGCTTAGCAACGTCTCTGACATTTATTTTATGCGCACCACCTTAAAGTAATCATCATTTATTAAATTATAAAATATAACGAAATTCGACTTAAACTTTGCAAAATAAACTCGCTGAATAATATTTCGTTACCGTTTTAAGTCGCCTAGTAATTGATTTAATCTTTTAACGATACTCGATTAAAATTAAATCAACAACGGCTTCTTAATCGAATGTATCAAAAGTATCTTTCGAAACTTTTTCATTAATATTTAAGCGTTTCGACTTTCAAACTTTTAAATAAAATTCAAATTGACTTGTGTATAACTTTTTAATATGGAAGGAGTTTTTAAAATTCGATTTATTAAAAATTACGAAAAAAAGAAAAAAAGATTAGATTCTACATTCTACCTATAGATGCTTAGATTTATTCGTTAGATATGCGCTTGCGCATATTTAATTGGATTTTTATTTTTTCTCATTTTGGTTTAAAATGCGCCCATTTCTTACCTACGTAAGTAGGTCTTTATTTTATACGCTTAGGAAATAGCCCAAAAAAGAGAGAAAAAAACACCTTATATACGAAAAAGCTGCGAAATTATATATGATTTTATTACCTGAACTCGAGCTTCGGTGAGATTTATTTTCATGGCGAGATCTTCCCTTGTAAATACGTCCGGGTAATGGGTTTGGGCAAAGGCGGTTTCGAGCTCTTCGAGCTGTAATAAAATACGTGAAATTTTTAGCTTTAAATTGCCCAAAGAATCTAGTTGATAAATGAAAAAGCTCTTTAAAACC
This sequence comes from Balanococcus diminutus, assembly GCA_959613365.1. Classification (NCBI taxonomy): domain Eukaryota; kingdom Metazoa; phylum Arthropoda; class Insecta; order Hemiptera; family Pseudococcidae; genus Balanococcus; species Balanococcus diminutus. Next base: position 26,512,098 of record OY390716.1, read on the forward strand.
ATTTGCCGAGAGAAAGTAATCTTTTACCTGTTGTAAGGTAAAAGTAGTCCGATTCCTTCGCTGTTTACGTCGTACAAACGAATCATCGTGGATTGCCGGATGATACGAATAACTGGTATCTGCGAGGCCGAAAAAAAGAAACAGAAAAAAAAAGCACCGTCGTTAAAATAAAATAAGCATCAACGAAAGTAAATCTCATCTCGCTTTTAAAACCTTGTATATTGTATATAGAAGAGAAACCAAATTAAAACCAAAATTTCTGCAGAAAATTCAAATTTTAACCGCATATTAACGTGGGTATAAATAATTCATTGGATATTGGGGTTAAAACCTTTACCTAAACTAGAAAAAAATGGAAATAATGGTCGAAAATCTACTTCGCATATGTAAAATATTATAAATGTTAGTTTTCCGCAAATAAAACCGCTTATAACGACTCCGTGGTTTTACTTGTTTCTTTTTCTAAATTGTGTAGGGAAACCTTTGCTAAATCCGCTTTGCCATCTTTTTATACCTAAGGTTACTTGCATAACCCAGCTAAACGTAAGCTTTTTGCTTCTTCCATCGAAGATTTACTCTTATTATAATCATTGGGTATTAAAATGTTGAATTTCTCCCATTTAGAAAGGATTTTTTCTTGTTTAAGTTAGCCTGTATTTATGCACTTAGATTATATAATATATATATACATCATATATGTACTATGTTGATCATTGGTCAAATGCTTACTTACGAACATACATAAAGTTTGTTAAAATGGTGGTGAGTTATTTAGAAAGTCTTTTTCACCCTTTTTTATTCAATTTTTTTCTGTTTTTATTTTATTTTTTATTTTTTATTTTTTTACAAAGATTAACGTTGTAGTCAGGGATGGGAACGAATAACGCCTTCATCATTCGAATAGCGAATAACGGATAGCCTAGGTTTAGGGTTATCCGAATAACGAATGAATAACCATTTGAATATAATCATTCGAATTACGGATAATTTTTTAGCGATTTTTTTGTCATTATTCGAATAACGAATAACGGATAAAAATAAAAAATAAAAAAGTTTCAAATTGCAAGAAAATAATTTTGAGTTGATGTAAAATTTTTTTATTTCATTTCTTTTTTTTTCTTTTTTAATGTTGAAGAAATTCTTTAAAAACAGAAATTGAAAAAAAATGTAGGTATGCCTTGAATCATTTTTTTGTTTTTGAGTTTCAAGATCTACTTAAAATGTACCTACCTATATACTTTCAATTTTCTTTTCAATTCACAATGCAAAATTTTTTCTTTCCAATTAAAAAATAATAATAATACCTAAAATAAAATAAAAAAATAATTTAAGGAAAAAATAAAAAATCAAACCAAAAGAATTGAATCTTTTGCGAAAAATTTATGTAAAAATATTAATGCAAGAAAATGTACCTACCTATATACTTTCAATTTTCTTTTCAATTCACAATGCAAAATTTTTTCTTTCCAATTAAAAAATAATAATAATACCTAAAATAAAATAAAAAAATAATTTAAGAAAAAAATAAAAAATCAAACCAAAAGAATTGAATCTTTTGCGAAAAATTAGGTAAAAATATTAATGCAAGAATTTTTCCGGAAAAAAAATAAAAACAGTACTCTTATGGAAAATCTCAAAATTTTCTCCATTGGAAAAAACAAAAGAAAGATCATCAACTCATAATAAATGAGATTTATGAGTGAAGAAAAAATTGTTTTATGGTTATGAAAATTTTTAGTCAAGTGATTTATTTCATTTCTTTTTAATTTTAATGTTTGAAGGGATTTTTGAAAAAATCAGAAATTATGAAGAATAAAAAAATGCAGAAAAAATTAATGCCTCAAATCAAGTTTTTTGAGTTTTTCAAAGATCTAAAATACTTTGGAGTTCTTTTTATATTCTTAGTGCAACATTTTTCTTTCCAATGAAAAAATAAAAATTTAGAGTAATTCGAGATGAATATAATTTAATATCTAATAATTACCTACTCTGATAAAAAGGTCTCAAATTTTTTTCCATAACCAAAAAAAAAAAAAAAGAAAGAAATGAAGGAAAAATCTCAAATTTTGATAAAATGATTTGCATTTTCAATTTCATAATTTTCTCATTTTGAAAAATTACCTAGAAGAAAATTGAAAATTGAATAAAGAATTATTTGAACATGCAAAATTTAAAAAAAAATGAAAACATTGAATGTTGAAAAATAATCAATTGAGAAGAATTAGAAAATTCTAAGAGCTTCAAAAAAATGAACCTCTGAAACATCAAAAAAAAAAAAGGGAAAAAAAAGGAAAATGTGAACGAAAAAAAAAATGAGAACCTGCAATTAATAAAAAGTTATGTTTTATTCATTTTTTTTTTTTTTTGAAAAAAATTTTCATTTGTTATCCGTAACTTTACAGATGAATTTATTCGAATAATGAATAACCAATTTTGGAGTTGTATGTATTCGAATAACGAATAACGGATAACTGTTCCTAACGTTATTCGAATAACGGATAATTTTATCCGAAAAATCATCCGTTTATTCGTTATCCGAATAATTTCATTCGAATAATTCCCATCCCTGGTTGTAGTGCATTTCGAGTATTCAACTGAAGAAAATTATTTATGGTGGAGGTGGCCTTTGAACCGAAAGTCATGTTTAAAATAAATTTTATTCTTGTTTTTTTAGTTTTATTTCATTCAGTGTGGGTAAATCCAAAAAAAAAACATTTTGGGACAATTTTTGTAAATAAGAAAATGAGATAATATTCCGAGTTAAGAGAATATTTTAGACCAGAAAATGCGTTCTCAGGTGAGAAGATTTTTCTGTATGAAAGAATTTTTAGACAAGAAAATTTAGCTCAGATGCAAAAATATTTTTAGATAATAGAATTTTCTCAGATCATTAGTTATATTTTTGATGAGAGAATTTTTTTGAATGAGAGGATTTTTTTTATTAGATGCATTTATCGCAGAAGAGAGAATTATTTTTGACAAAAGAATTTTTTCTCAAATGCGAAAATATTTTTGTAAAAAGTAATCTTCTCTTCTGACAAAGTCATCTGATAAAAAAAAATCCTCTTATTTAAAAAATTCTCTTATCTAAATATTCTTCTATAGAAGATTTTTTTAGATGAGAGAATTTTTCCAAATGAAAGAATTATTGTTATTACACGACTTTCTCATTTATGAGAAAATTATAAATTAGATGAGAGAATTTTTTCAAATAAGAGCGTTTTTGTGATCAGGCGACATTGTCAGATTTCAGAGAGAGGGTTTTTATAAAATATACTATTTTTGTAGATTCAAGAGAAGATTTTTCTAAATAAAGAAATGTTTTCACCAAAAGGTCATTTGTTTGCCCAGTATGGACATACCCCTCCCCCCCCCCCACAACAGCAAAATTCGACAAATTTGCCATCGTCCAAAACGTTAATTCCGCTCTTACTAATTTTAAAAAGTTGAAACGAACTGTCAATTTGCATACAAATGTGATATGTCGATAAGGTAACTATACCAAAAGAAATTTAATAAAACTTCGAGATCATACGAAGTTTCGTTTGTGTAAATTTTTAATTTAAAAAAGTGTTTGAAATAATTAAGAAAAATTATACAAGTACCTAGATGCTACTTCAAGGGGTGAATTATAAATTTGATACTCGTTAGGAGTTTTTTGACTCGTCGAATAGACGAGATAATCAACTTTGTCTGCTTAAAAGCTGCGAGTACGTTGATGAATTAAATTTTCGATTTAACCATTACCGCGGGTTAATTTTCTTAAATAGCTTTTCGAATTAAAATTAAAATTTTTAACTAATTTAACACGGTAGTGTTTTAATAGATTTCACAACCCTTTGGGAATTAGCGTTATAGTTTGTATTCGAGATAGAAAATTAATTTCATTCTGTTGCGGTGCGTTATTATACTTAAAACTTAATATTTCGCAAAGGCTAATAACATTTTTCAAACTACAGTTCGCGGTTCGTCGAATATTAGGTTCAGGTAAATTACTGGGGGAAAATTCAAATTCGAGGACCTCGCGATCTTTTTTTTCAAAACCGATTATTTAATAAGGGTGGTGGTTTTTTTCTTTCTCGAAAACCTATGTGTGTTTTTCTCTCTCTCTTTCTCTCTCTTGGTAGAAAGGGATTCGATAACGACGTAGAAATTAACTATATGTAGTACGAAGATAGAGCACGGACATGGTTGATTAGTGATTAGCCCTCTGTGTAACATAATAAAGAACCCTTTTTGTTCCTCGTCATCGGGGAACATTGCCAGTGCGCGGTTAATACGATTACGAACGTCGCTAAAATAACACCTGATCTCTGATACAATTAAAGTAATTTGGTAATCGTTTGTAATGTACAAGGGATCGTGACGCTGACGCTGGAGTACATTGGCACGATTTTTCCCACCCCTTAGGCTAATTTCATACTTACACGGGTGCGATGAAGAAAACGGATATTCTAACGATGGTATTCGTGTAGTTGATGACGAATGTAACGAAGGAGGGCAGTGATAGCAGAACATTTCCAACGTTGTGATTACTGATTGATATTATCTGCAAAAAAATAGAATAATATTATTACGAGCGAATTCGTCTTGGATAGAATTTTTTCGCCATGTAACAAAAGTGTTTTTATATTAGTCTATAATAGGCAGGAAATTGTATCCATCGTTATGGCAATAACGTGCTTCAACGAGCGAATCAAAAAACATCGTCAGAGTCGAAACATTCTATCAAATTCAACCTCTCAAAGCGAAATAACAATCCAGAAAGGAAATTGGCTCGTGTTACACGTATCAGATTTTTTTTCGACGAGTTAAATTCAAAAACGAAGAGGGCTGCTTTCGTCTCGCGATCGCAACTCGAAGACGCATGCCAAGCCGCAAGCGTGATTTGTGCGCAGAAGGTGGCCATTATTTTGAACTTTTGAATTTTTTTTCTTGTCTTATTCCCCCAAAATTGTTTATTTGTACCTATGAGAAAATATCTTATTCACCCATTTTTTTTATCCCTCTCCAACTGAATTTAAATTTTAAAGAGTCCTCGAGTCGACTTTCTTTTTTAGAAAAATAAAAAATTCACGGATTATGAAAATCTTTTTTTTTTTTTGTTATAATAATTATAACCCATCAGAGTTGTTCCTTCTCATGAAAATTAATTCCCAATTTTTTATCTCGTCCCCTAACTTAATTTCAAGTGTATCTTCGGGCAGTTCCAATTTTTCAAAAAAATTAAAACAAAAACTAGAAAAATGAGAAAAATCTTTTTAGCTACATTTAAAACTGTTGAATTTTATTTTGAAGTACCTAACTCCTTTAGCTTGTACATTTTGCAAAATAATGAAAAATTACCAAATTTTCGACCTTTTGCATTTTTTATTGTTCCTTTTCAGCATGAGAACAATTCCCAATTTTTTATTTCTTCCCCAAACTAAAAAATTACACCAATTTTCAAACTCTTGTCTTTCTTTGTTTATCGTCACCCATCAAAGTTGCCCCTTTGATCATGAGAATCATTTCCTAATTTTTTGGTTTCACCCCACGCTCCAATATGATGAAGTAGTATACTTTGAGATGCTCTCAATTAAAAATAAAAAAATGAGCAATTTTTTTTTTTTACTTAGCATATAAAATTGTTGCTCTTTTTAAAAAATTATCCCGTATTTTATATTTTTCCTCTTACTGAATTTTAGGTGGTAACTATCATCACTATAGCCCCCCAATTTCGAAAAATAATGAAAAAGTATCATATTTTCGAACCTTTGTATTTTTTGGGTTTTAACCTAACAACTGTTCCTTTTCATGAAAAATTACCTATTTTCTATTTTTTCCTTCACTGAATTTCAAGTGAATCCTTGTCTTCCTCCTCCCTATGCCTTTTTTTTTAGAAAAATTAAAAAAATTACCGATTTTAAAACTTTTGCCTTTTTTTGATTATAAACTCATCAAAGATGCTCCTTTTTCCTGAGAATTAATTCCCAATTTTTATTTTTCCCAACTCTCCCAATTTTTCGGAAAAAAAAAATTATTATACCTATTAATACCTACCCAGTATTTAAAGTTGTTGCTTTTCATTTGAAAATAATTCCCTATTTTTTATTTTACTCTCAACAGAATCTGAAGCTGAATCATGCTCTCATTTTTGAGAAAGAAAAAAAAAATCAAAAAATTGATAAAATAAAAATGAAATTGAAATTTTTAAAAATGTTTATCAACATTTTTACCTAACAACATACCTACTTAATTTTTGGTGATTTTGAATTTTTAAGTCTGTTTTTATGGAACATGGAACATGAAAAGAGCGGTTCCTACGTATAAAAAAATAATTCCTTATTTTTTCGTTAACTAAATTTCAAGTTTTACGTACAAATCCCCTCCCCCCATCTTTGAGAAGTAAAAAAAATAAAAGAAGTGAAAAAATGAAATTCTTAAAAATTTTATTCAAGATTTTTTCAACATGGGTATTTTTAACCCCCCCCCCCCCCCCACCCCTAATAAAAAAAAATCATGGAATGGTCCTTATTTTCAACTTTGAATTTTTTCTCCCATACCACAAAGTTATTCTTATTTATGAGAAAAAATATTTGCCTATTTTTAAATTCTTTTTATAACTGAATTTCAAGTGTGCCTACAAGCACAACCACCATTTTTGAGAAATTAAAAAATTGAAAATGATGGAAAAAATTCAAAAGTATTGAGTATTTTTTTACCCCCTCCCCCCCCCCCCCCCCAATATCCATTTTACAACCGTTTTTATTGGACATGATAAAATTAATGTCATGTGAAGGTTTTATTTTCTATGCAGTTTTGATTTTTTTTCTCCTAATCCCCAAAGTTGTTCTCATTTCTGAGGAAAAAATTCCCTATTTTTCATTTTTCCTCTAATTGAATTTCAAGTTATGCCACTAGTTCCAATTTTGAAGAAAAGAAAAAAAATCAACAATGTTCAAAATGAGAGACTGATGACATCGCTGAAAATTCAGTTAGAAGAAGAATAAAAAGTATAACGAAATATTTTATAGGCCTAGTAAAATGTTAAATACAAGAATGTTGCTCATACCTATGTACCTATTTTTATTTTTACTTTTTTTTTTTTTAAGAATTGGGTTGCCTTAGTTCTCAAGATACATTTTGAAATTATGTTGGGGCAAAATGAAAAATTGGAATGAATTCTCATGAAGAAGAGAAACGTCGATGGGTTATAACCAAAAAAGGCAAGATTTTGAAAATCTGTCAATTTTTACTTTTTTTTTAAAGAGGTGGGAGGGCCACTTGAAAATTCAGTTAGGGAAAAAATGAAAAATAGGGAATTATTTTCACATATAAATAAAAAACTTGGAAGGGTGAGACAAAAAAAATTCAGAACCCCAAAATGAAAATAATGACTCAAAAAAATGCCACATCTGTATAGGCCTAACTATAATAGTATAATCTGTGTAGTATACGTAATGCACAGACTTCTAATTACAATTCGATGGTCGAGGCAACGCGGCGATGATGAGTATTAATATTTTAGACACGCCGTAATAACATATAGAGCTAAATACTACACCGTGAAGTAAAGGGTTTTACATGGAAATGACACGTGGTGGCTCGTATACTACATGTATATTCGTAATGTCGAGTATTGTTCTATATGCATGTTATCGTCAACGTTTGATGTTGATTAAATCGACCTTAATTAACGTTGATTAAATCATGGCGAGTTATTTTACGATACTATCTACTGTTAACGCAGTTCACATTTTATACTATTAACCGGAACATAATAATGCTCTGAATTAGACTACTCGACGAGCTGTAAATTAGAAATTTCCATTCGAAAAACCCGCCACCGCGTTGAGGTGCTTCATATTTAATACTTGTACCTTTGAGAAAGTTGGAAAAAAAATATTAGACAGAATACACTAGGTACCTATTTGTACAAAATTATCAAACAGGTGGCATTTTATACAATGAGCCGCAACGTGCCTTACAATAGGTATAGATAAGTCACAGTCACACCACAAAAACATTCAACCATTCGGATGAATTTGTATTTTGTGAATGCACCGCGCCGCTGGTAGGTAGCTTATTTGGTCGTATAACTGATTACACTGAATGCTGGCTGCTGGTTTATACAATTGAACGCTCTTTAACTAACCCTATCTGTCCAGATAAATAACTTAGCGTGTAAATGCTTCCATGTGGCTGATTTCAACCATGCGGCGTTTAGATTTTAATGCAATAATATTAGCCGCATGGACGGAACGGAACGTGCAAGAAATTAGGTGGCGCTGCGATTTTTTCAACCCTCTGGTTACCTGTGGCTGTTATCCTCTGTTAAATTCAGTAAAGAAGCAGGTAGATCTGATTGTTATCGTTTTTTGATGCAGAAAATTGTTGGATTTCTTTTGTCGAGTGGGGTTGATCATCGTTTTTTTTCCAGTATGAATAAGTATGTTTTCAGTGCTGGAGGAGTCGAAATTTGCGTTAAAAAAATTTTAAAATCAGAATAAATAATATTTATTGGTGGGAGGGAGGGTAATCAAAAATTTCTGTTACAAAACTGTACGTATAATTTTGATAAAATGTTGAAATTCATATTTTTATGAACAATAAATGGAGATATGAAAATAAAAATAAAAAAAATTCGAAAGATAAAAACAGAGATGAGGAGAAAAAATGAAAATGATGAAAATAGAGGGAAATAGAATTGAAAATCAAGAGTTCGTTTTTTCATTTTATGAGAAAATAATTCCTTTTATTTTTGCCTTAACTGAATTTTAAGTGAAGCCTAGTCACCCCATTTTTTCAAAAAAATGAAAAAAATTAACCGATTTTAAAAAAATTTTCTTATTTTTTTAATGGAGGTAATTGACACCGCTTAAAATTCATCTAGGGGAAAAATAAAAAATAGGGAATTATTTTCCAATAGAATACAACTATTTTGTCAAATAGTATAGGTAAATAAAAAAAATTTGCTCATTTTTTTTTTTTTTGAAAAGTTGGAGGCGTTTTAAGATTTTACCTACTTGAAATTCAATTAGAGCAAAAATAAAAAAGGGAATTATTTTCTCATAAAAATTAACGATTTTGGGAGATGAGACGAAAAAAAACTGGATGTTCGAAAATTTGTTTATTTTTCATTATTTTTCGAAATGGGAGGAGATCTGGAGCACCTCATAAAATTCAGTAAGGAGAAAAATTAAAAATGAGGAATTATTTTGCTTATTTTTTTCGTATTTGTACTATTTGAAAAATGAGGAGCGCCCCAATGGTACTACTTAGAATTAAGTTGAGCGAAAAATAAAAAATTGGGAATTCATTCTCATGAAAAGGAACAACTTTTATAGGTTATAACCAAAAAAAGGCAAGATTTTGAAAATTGGTAAATTTTTCATTTTTTTACCACTTGAAATCCAATTAGGACAAAAATAAAAAATAGGGAAATATTTTCTCATAAAATGAAAAAATTCGGGGGTAGGACATTTGAAAAATCCAAAAGTGCAAAATAATGGACAGTTGGACACCCTAATATATTTTGGAAATTAAGAAAATTTTTACTACGTAATGTAAGTTGAAAAAAATAATGGAATCTCCAATTGAAAAAATTAACATCGATGGCATAAAAGAACGATCGAATCTTTTTATTAGAAAAATTCTGGAATGAATTTCCAGAAATTTGTTCAAAATTATTTTCTGGAAGTGATTCGTTTTTTTTTTGTTTTTAAATGTTGAAATGTTTTCCCATGAACTGGAGGATTTTTTCAATTTTCAAAAAAAATCTTCTTCGTCTTGACTTGGTCTTGACAAATTTTTCAATAGTTTTTTAGTTATTTATTTTTATTTCGTACTGAATGAACATTCCTCAGTTTAGGTTCTACTTCAACTTAATTATTTTTATTTTTTCTAGAGTTTTTTAATATGATGTTGTAAAATTGTGCAAAATTGTTAGGTAGTAATATTAAACTGTTGAAGCATCACCAAAGTAGGATCATATTCAATATTCATATTATATTTATACGACACATGATAATAAGTACCTACTTAGTACCCAAAGAACGTCACTCTTTTATGTTTTTTTCAATGTCTTTTTTAATACTTAAGATTTTTTTTATGAAAATTTTAATTAGAATTATTTTTATAATTTATTTATACCTAGATACTTCTACCAGAAAAAATAATTTGCGCAGATTTCAAAATTTTTCGAAAAAATATTAATAGGCAGTGAAGAAATAATTATGGAAAATGAAAGGTTCTTGAAAATTTAGGCAAAAGTGAAAAATCGTCGTGACTTTGTTAAAAATGGAATTTTTATCTATACCATAAAAACAAGGGCAAAAATAAAAAATCATCCAAAATATTCATCTCTTGACACTTATCATGTTCCCTAAAAACAGAGGTAACAGTGAAACATCGCTGAAAATTGTATTTTAAAAATTTACCTAGATTTTTTAATTTTTCCAATTTTTTTTTTAATTTTATAATTTCTTGATAACTGGGGTGAGGGGAGGGGCCCCGTAGGCTAGACTTGAAATTCAGTTAGAAAAAAATAGGGAATTAATTTCTCATAAATTTGGGACAACTTTAGGATTGGGAGAAAAAAAAACAAGTTGAGAAGATCATCCCATGACACTTTTTATGACCTATCAAAAAAAAGAAAAAAAAATGAAAAATCACCGAAAATTATCCTGTTAGATAAGCATACCTAAAATTAGACAAACATTATTCTCAGAATTTTTTACTCAAAAGAGGGGGAGGCTCATAGACACGACTTGAAATTCAGTCAGGTAGAAAAAAAAATGATAACAAAATAAGTAATTCTTTTCTCATAAGAAGAAACAATTTTGAGGTCGGGAGCGAACGAAAATAAAATTTGAAAACAAAGACAATCCCATGACATTTTTTTATGTCTCATAAAAATAGGAGTAAAAAATTAAAAAAATCACCAAACCTACGCAAAGACTACCTGTACCTGCATTAATTATTAAAATAATTGAAAATTTTGAATTTTTTAGGTTTTCCTAAATGGGAGAGGGCTGAGGGCTCATAGGCCCGACTTGAAATTCAGTTATTAAAAAAATTAAGAAATAGGAAGTTGAATATATTTTCTCATAAGGAAAAACCAACTTTAGGGTGGCTTCTTTGAAAAAATAAATAATTAGAACGATTTTTGGTGAAATTTGATGGGATTACTCAACTTTCCTAGAAAAATTTAAAAATCTTTAAAAATAAAAATTTCAATCAAATTTTTTCGTATTTATATTATAAATTTAAAAAATTGATAGGATTGAAATTTTAAAAATAATTCTTTCAAAAAAGTTTGTACCTAATTTTTTTTTAGCAAATCAAGCCTATTTTGAAACGATACTTTATTTCCTTAATTTTTCTTGTTCCCACTCATCAAAAAATTTGCAGATAAATAATTTTTTCAATTTTATTAAAATTTTGTAAATTGTACAAAACTTTTTAAAATGTCATATTTTCTATGTTTGTAATTTTTTGATTTAAAAATCAAATTAATACTTCTAAAATAACGATCTTGATTCTTCAGAATCCACTGAACAACGGGTTCAGCTGCGACGTTTTCGAACCATTACATATCCAAGTTGGAACTCGCAGACGCGACTCGGAAAATTAGAAAATTGGTAGCAATTAGCGGGTAAAAAAATTATACACTTAATCAATTGTAGCGTAGCGAACTAACACAGATATAATGTAAAGGAAGTATTGACCTTTGAGGTCGCGTGCTATTTTGTTAATACCAGAACTTGAGCATCAAATTCGAGGAAGGCGCCGTTAGTAACTGATTTAATACTCAAAAATTAATTGGTTAACAAAGTTGTCCTTCTGAATGCTAATGTCGTTTCGTTCTTAATTGTAACAAAGTTATGGTGTAAGGCAGACTAATAAAAATTTAACGCTCTTATAAATATAAATTACCGTATCGTCGCGATATTTACGCGCGCCACATCGTCACGATAGAGGAAAAAAAATTCGGGAGTGTGATTGTTTCAGGATACATGACGAGATAATTTCATTATCTCTATTGTGATATTTTCCGTTATTAACCTCGCTAATAAATTCCTGTCGGTGTTGCTAAAACAGTGACAAGTGACGAGACACGAGAACCTCTTCATAGCAGCTTTGAGAGGATTTCTTTTTGAATTAATATGTATTTTTTCAACGAATTTTTTTAACGTAGGCCTAACCTGCATTTTTTACATTTTCTACCACAAAACTTTGGTAGGTAATTCATATGTCGACTAAAAGGTAAATTTTGAAATTTTTTCCACAATTTGATTTTTATAGTATATTATATCTTTTCAATTTGGCTTATGCAACCCTCAACCCCCCCCCCCCTTGTTGATTTAAAATTTATTCATATACATAGAAACCCTTCATCTTACTGCTGGCAATGCCTTTAGGCGAATTTTTTTTTTTTACAAATGTAAAAAAAAATTACAAGATTAATTCATGTATAGCGAACATACACGTCATAGGAGGTTGATACTTGTCACGTCTTCGGCGAAAGGGTGGACGGTGGTGCGATTGTAGCGTCACTTTGCTCAATACCCCAGAAGCAAAGTTGTAATACAGCAGCCACCGAGTGTCTCTTAGGAATCCTAACCAACTTAATATAATAATGAGAAAAGGTTGGAAACGTAACGTGGTGACTACTGGTAGTTGTGTAATATGATATTCGTTCACTTTATAATCGGCCACATCCCATACTTGGGATTCGAACTCGGGCTCGGCGAAGCCTTCTCCAATTATATTAAACCCCTTGGCTCCAAATTGCCTTTAAAATACATTACTATATTAGCTAATTCTCTCCCTTGTTAGTCGAATTTCTAGCGCTGCTGTCTTTCTGATGCCCGGACCCGGTAAAGGGTTTTGCTTGCCTTCGTTGCGAATCCCTACTGGACTTGGCCGTTTAATCTGTCCTTAGTATTAGCCAGTTTTGTCCATTTAAAGCGCTATTAAATAATAAACGGTAATTAGAACGAATTTGTCTTTTATACGTTCTAACGTGCGGAGCGCAATTGGAATTAATCCGTCTTTACTTCGTTATGCTGATGATGAAAATTCAGGTAGCTATTTTGAATATTTTCGCTGATTATTCATTCAGATGTGGGGTTCTTTGCACCTACCTACTGCAATGATTGTAAAAGTTCCCTTTATTTACAAATTTAATTTCTTTGTAGGGTTTCAAAAAAAAAATCAAAATAGTTTCCTCAATTTTTTGAATTTTTTTAGCTTTTCCTTCAGAATTAAAATTTTTCATATTTTTCTAGAATTATTTTTGAATTTTTTCACCAATTACAATATTTTTCTCTCGATTTCTAACCAAATATTTTTTGACGGCATTTGAAGTACAATTTCCAAATATTTCTGACTAAAAGATCAATTTTTCAATTGTTAATATAGGTAGGTGTTTAAAAATTCAAAATCAATAGCTTTTAGAAAGTGAATTCTTAGCTGATCTCTTGAAAATTATTTCGAAATTCAAGACGACAAAAAAGCCAATTGACTTCGCAAATCAATTAGGTGTAATTGACTGAGTTCCTTCCATCACGTAAATAGGCAACCCATAATGGACAGATAATGTTATATAAACACGTTGCCTATCTTGAAAATTAAAGGGGCAAGGGAAAATTAGATTGAAAAAAAAGATTTTTGATTAAGTAAATTAATAGTACCTACTAAAAAACATAATTTTTTGTTCTTGACATTTTTTGCCTATCTTTGAAAATTTAGGCGCCAGAGTGCGTTAAACTTTGAAAAAATTAGGTTTTTAAATTTTCATAGCCCTGTAACTCCTTCATTTTCGAAGATATGCAAGTTCTTCACATAACGTTTTTTGCTTATCTCCAAGAGTTATACTTGTCTCATGTAACATCTTAAAATTTTTTGCAGTTTTCATGTTCCAATGATGTTCACTGATAAGTAATTTGAAGCTCAAATGATTGACAAATGAGGCATGAAAATTACAAAACTTCTTCAAGGTGATACATGAAACAGGTGCAACTCTTTGAGATGAGCAAAAAAAATTATTTGATGAATTCACTTAGGTATCTTCAAAAATGAAAACCTGTTTTTTTTCAAAGTTTGAAGCTCTCTTGCGCCTTCATTTTCAAAGATAGGCAAAAAAAGTTGAGAACAAAAAAAAATATTTTTTTAGCACTATTCAATTACTTAATCAAACATTACTTTTTTCGATTTAATTTTCCCTTACCCCTTCAATTTCGAAGATAGCCAACATGTTTATATAACATTTTTGTTCCTTATGGGTTGCCTATTCATCTGGTGGAAGGAGCTCAGTCAGCTATTAAACACCCTGTATAATACAAATTAATTAAGATGGCGAAGGGGCAAAGGAATGTTTTGTTTTATTTATAATAAAAGTTCAAAGTTGCAGAAGGGAGGATTTAAAGAATTGTAGTATTTTACTTTTTTTTTTTAGTTTTTTTCTATAAACTTTTGTGTTGTAAATATCACTACAATTTTTTTCAATGAGTAGGCATGAGAAAATATTTCTATTTCTATATTTAGCTCTTATTGACATATTTACCGAATCAATTCAAAATAATTAACTAAGTATGAAAGTATGTAACTTGAAAAAAAAAATTAGGATGACCAAATTAGTTCTTTTTTTACTTTATAATTATAAATTATCAAGAAAAAAAGAATTTTCAACATCTTTATTTGTTAGATATGATGAACATAAAATGTTTTTTAAAAATCCAACAGAAGCAAACACATTAATTATTTTTTGATTGAAAATTCAAGCATTAACCTGAATATTTTTCTTTTATTGTTTTTCAATTTTAAATAATTTTTTTATGATCTTAAAGTTAAAAAAAAAATTTATACATTTGTTTAAAAAATATTTTACACATTTTTCATTTTAAAAATTACAGATAACACGAGAAAATAATTTTTCCATTATTCAAATAAATTTGTAAAGATATTCAAATAACTCACCAACAAATGCCAATCGTCGTTCTACTGCTCCACGAAAAAAATCAGCCGCGAAAAATTATAAACCCCGAGTTCAAAAAGCAAAACAAACAAAAGATAAAAACTCAAAACAAAAATAAAAATACAATATAATACGTATAGGTATAATTTATAAAAACCAAAAAAATAAATAAATAAAATAAAGTCGATTACAGCACTAAACAGAAATGCAAACGCACATTATTTTGTAAGATGAAAATTTTCCAGATTTTCCGATACATTTCGTATATTCGGTATACGCGTTATCTCGAGGGGGTAAATTGTTTCCCGCCAATAAAGAACTGATACGGCAATGATACAACAGTGGTGGGTTGTTAAGTTTATCACCGGCTACGATGTTGGCGCGCGCACAAAAACTTTCAGGGGCGGAGCTTTCGTAAAGTTAATAGCGTCTTTAACGACGACACGTGCTTTAATTATTTTAAATACCATAGTCGAAAATCCTTTTAATGAAATCTACGGCGAACGTGATGTTTATATTATTTACGCTGAAGGCGAGCGGAGGAGCGTGTAATATTTTGAAAGGAGGTTTTTTCTCTTATTCTAAGCTATATCGTGTTCGTCCTGGGATTGGCTTTTTTTTTAGAAATGAATTTCATTTTAGTGGAGTTATTATAGCAGGTACGACTACTATTTGCCGATTTTTTGGCTACAAGTTTTATATTTATGAAAAATATATAAAATTTTATTTAAAAATATAAGTACATAAGGGGACACAAGCAGTCTTCAATTTTTTTATAGAAAAATTCTTTCTAAAAATTTCGTTTATACTTATTTTGAGAAAAAATTTGTCTGAAACAATTCATAAGATTTCTTGAAAAGAATTGATTTTTTTTAAAATTGTTTTTGAAAAAAAATTCTACCTATCAAAATATCGAATCCAAATGAGAATTTGACACAATAAAAAATTACCTGAAAAAAATTACAATGCAAAATGATTTTTTTTAATTGTGAGAAAAATTATCATGAAAAATTTCTTGCATAAAATTCTTTCAAAAAACGCTCAAAAAATCTTCTCTTACTTTGAGAGATTTTTATAAAACAAAGTGGTATCCAACAAAAAATTTCCTGAAATAATTTTCTGTGCCAATAAAGCTTTTATTTCTCTCTTGAAAATTTTTGGTTATTTCTTTTGAAAAGGATCTTTCAATTTTTTTTTTTTCAATTTCTGCAAAAAATTATATTTTAGAAAACAAAATCTTGAAAATATTTTCTATGAAAATTCTCAATTTCTCAATGAGAACTGAAATCTTTTTTATTCGAAGTTCTCTTAGAAAAAATGTCATTCAACTCACGAGAAAGATTTTATGCAATAAATTCTTTCAAAAAAACTTGAAAGACGTTTTTCATAAGACAATATAAAATTTTATTGAAAATGAAATTCTTGAAATTTTAGTTTTGCAGAAATTTGTTTCTGATAGGTACCTTCTTTTCAGGAGAAAGAATGCCCTTTTCTTCTCTTCATATACCAAGGTTGGTTTAGTAAAAAATTTTCAATTATTATGAATTCATTTTTAAACTTGAAATTAGTTCACATGGAACGTTGAAAGTAAATAAAACTTTAAACCATCCTGCTGATTCTCTTGACTAACTTTAAACTCCTGCGAATGTCTTAAAATTCCTCTTAATGTCTGTGAATTTTTCTGCATGAATAGCCATTACAGACATCCGGATGCCTGTAATTTTTTGTGAATTCCTCTACACGACTATATTCTCCTAATATATTTTAATTCTTGAAAATCTTTTGAGGCTTGAAAATCTTCTCTAAATGCATTTGAATTCCTGTAAATTTTCTTAATTACCTATACTTGTGAATGACATGACGTATAATTCCCTGTTAATTCTTCTGCATGGTTTCAGTGAATTTATGTAAAATCCTGCAGTTTTCTGTGAATTTCTCTCAATGCCCGTACTAATTCCCAAATTTCTATGAATTCTCAAGAAGTATTTTTTTGAATTCCCAAGAATTTATTTAAATGCCTGTGAATTCCTATAAATTTTCTGAATTTATATGAATGTCTATAAGATAATTCCGGCGATTATGCCGCGATGCCGTGTCATAGGAAATATGCTGCACCTTCAATATTTTTAGGAAGTAGGATTAGGATAGGAATTTGGGACCTATCTTATTTCATATACCTTTCATTGCTATTATAAAACAGCATTCGATAGGAGGCCGCTCCCGGGTTCTCAAAATGGCGTCATTCTTACGTACATTTTAACAGAAAATTATAAGAAATGGAGAAATAAACGAATTTTGAAATTTCAAAAAAATGTGAGGTTGTACACGTTAAAAATAGAAATTTTGAAGGAAATCTCACTTTTTCATCCCCAAGAGAGATAAGAGTTCAGATATTGAGCTAAAAATTTTGTCACAGAGGTTATTCACGATAAGGACCAACTTTCACTAGATAATTTCAAATTCGGTGCTCAGAGTTAAATTACTCCTGAAACCCAGGGTTTCGTGTGAATATATTAATTTTGAAGAATTTCTCTGAACACCTGTGAATTCTTGTGAATTTTCTAATACTTAGGTACCTACTTGAACCTGCATACTTATGAATTTCTGTGAGTTCCTTTGCATGGATTCTGTGAATTTCTGTAAAATCCTACACCTGCACTTTTTTGTAAATCTCTTTCAATGTATTTGCACCAATATCTGTGTGTTTCTGAAAAATGCCTGTAAATTCTCAAGAAATCTATCAAGTTTCTAATGATCTTTCTAAACGTCTGTGAATTCCCGCGAATATCTTTTGAATTTTGAAGAATTTCCCTGAACACCTGTGAATTCTTGTGAATTTTTTTAATACTTCCACCTGAATGTTTATGAATTTCTGTTAGTTCCTTTGCATGGTTTCTGTGAATTTCTGTAAAATTCCTCAACTTCTTGTGAATCTCTCTCAATGCCTCCCATAAATTTCTTTGCGCATCGATAGGTATCCGTGAATTTTGGAAAAATACCTGTAAATTCTCAAGAAATCTATCAAGTTTCAAAGAATCTTTCTAAACTGCTGTGAATTTCTGTGAATCTTCTAAATGTAGGTAGCCGTGAATACGAATAAATTCCTGTTAATTCCCCTGCATGCATGTTTATTGTTTGTGTCTTCCTGTAAAATTTTTCAAGTATACTTCTTATGAATTCCTGTAAGTAAATTTCTCTGCATAGTTAGATAGATGTCTGTGAACTACTGAACTCTCATGAAACATTCATCTTAAGAAATCTTCTGAATCCCCAAGCATGTCTCTACCTAATTTTCTATGAATACCTATAAATCTGAGCTTTAAAATTAATCGAGCTCACTTCTACCAAAATAAGAGCAAAAATTTCCCACCATCGAAGGGTTTGTTTGACTGAGATTTTCCTTCTGCAACTTCCTCCTGTAGGTATAAATCGACCAAAAACGATTCATGTAACTTTGTAAAAATGTTGGAACTTGTACCATACAGTTTTTTTTTTCAACACTTTAGTGAAAGGGAAAATAACAAAACAAATGTGTCGTTGATATCCATTAATTTTAGGCTTACGAGAGGTGCGCCTGCCTCTATTCAACTCTAAAGCAATATTCGCGTAGATGTACATTTTTCGAGATGGCACAGAGATGACACACGATTCCGCAACATTACCCAAAGAATTTCGCGACTCAACAAACCGTTAAGCCACTAGAAACATAGACGAAATTTTCGAATGCCCAGTTACATAATTCATAAACAGTTATTAAAGGATATAAAAAGATAGAAAGAAAAAAAAACTACACGAGGAAATATAAAAGAAAGTAAATGGACTGGTTGTCCTATTGTATCGTTTTAAAAACTGTTTATCCAGACGAAAATAAACCTTAACAAAAGAGGAAGTTGGCAGTTCGAATTACTTGAAGGGTTACTTTGAGGTTAAAAGGGTGAGAAATTGTTAGGGTTTGCAGTTTATACTGTGTATATACAATCCGACAATACAGCCACCAGCTTGCGTGTCACCCTTCATAAATTTGAGTCTATGATACATTTCATCGTGAGTTTTTTTCAACGCGCGCGTGTTTTTTAAACTTATTCTTTCGAGCGTTTTCTTCCGACCAGTGATATGTATTTTTTTTAAGATGTCGTCTTTTCGTCCTGCTGCGATATTAGAGATGTTGCTTCGATGGGTAATGATTTTTTCCACGATGCTAAAGTGAGTGCTCGAATGCTCTTGTGGAGGGGTATAGGGTGTTAAATGAACTTTAGATTATGTGAAAATACATTACATGACACAAGTAGGGTATATAATCAGTTTGAGTATACATACGTTTAATTCGCGATACAAACTAGCGCCATTTTCGACGAAAAGTTTTAAATTTCTCGCACTCGTACGCCAAAGTATAAAGGTGTTATAAGACAAAACTTTCTTCTAAGCCTATTATAGCGAGCAAACTTTACATTAGAATATTAGTTTTGAAAACTTGATAACTTCATCATGTTCATTGACGTCATTTGTGTATAGGTAATTACATATGTAGCATCTACCTACCTTACCCCCGATATACTTAGTTTAAAACTGCGAAAATGGAAATGAAATTTATAAGTAATCGGCTTTTCAATAAATTATCATCTGCTTAAGGTTTACTATACATTTAAAGATGCTACTCGAAGGTTTTTATTTTATAAGAAGCGTTTTTCATTCGTATGCGAGTGGCTTTATTCATTGGCGCATCTAGAAGTTTTTCTTGGTAGGAGCCAGGGATGGAAAACTGAAATCATTTCAGTTTCAGTTTACAGTTTACAGTTTTCAGTTTTCAATGTTTCAGTTCCAGTTTCAGTTTTCAGTTTTTCCATTTCAGTTTCAGTCAGGGCCGGATTTAGGAAAAAAATGCCCCAGGACCATATAATTACTGAAGGCCCTCTTGCCTCTTTAATCCCCTCCCCCCCATCGCAGTAATTGAAGTACACGTTTTCATTTTATTTCTTAGGTAAATACTAATAAAATCAAACTTAATAATTAATTCTAAATTAAAGACACGCGTCGAGATTTTTTAATAGCGAAACTTTCAATTAGATCGTCAAAGTTTAATTCGCGAAGTATGTCGTTTTCGGAACTCAACATCACCAAATTTTGTATTCCCTCCCCAGAATATTAATCCATACGCCATGTTGGACTGGAATAATCCGTAATATGCTAGCTTCAGTGTTTGTAAATTTACCAAATTTTTTAGTTGCCATAAGAGGAAATTTATTGAAGAAAGTTTTCCAGAAAGTTGGTCCACATGAGTGTTCTAGCCTAATTGAGACTCTATGTGAACCCCTAAAAATTTCAAGCAATTTACTTTTCTGACTGGTACTTGTATATCTAAATTTTGCACCCCTGATCCAAAACACATCATATTTGTTTTACTTACGTTAAGTGTCATTCTATTTGGGAAAGTGTTCATCAACCATTTTTTTAGAAAAAATTTCAATGAAAAGTTTTGAAAAAATTTGGGAGAAAATCAAGATGAACGATTTGAAAAAAATCTAATCCGCGATTCACTTGGAAACCTAGGCATAGAAATGAAATCGATGAAAATTATTAGGAAAGTTTAAATAAAAAATTGAAAAAAAAATCAGAACAATTTCGATGAAAAATCTGAAAATTAATTCAATTAATTAGGTAGAATTTCACAATTTACATGGAAAACTTTTTATACAAGTTTGAAAAAATTGAAAATAGGGATTCATACTGATTTTGAATTTTTTTCGTTTTTTCAACCCGATATAAGGTTTCTAGAGTCATAATTTTGAGAAAAATGTCGTCAATTTGTTGAAATCAAAATTTTATCAGTGGAAAAATTTTATTCAATTAATTTTTGTTCATTTCAAGCTAATTTTGCAATTTTTTTCAATTCTTGCTGACTTTGCATTTTTTTTAAACCCTGCAACTCTAAGGTTTCTCGAGTATTAATTTTGTGAAAAATAGCAATTTTGTGGAAATTTGAATTTATGAGTGAAAACATTTTATTTTATCAATTTTCGTCCAATTCGAGCTAATTTTGCACTTTTTTTTTAATTTTTGCGGAATTTGCATTTTTTTGTTTTTTTTACCTGTACAACTTTAGGGTTTCTTGAGTGATAATTTTGAGTTGTGTTAAAAATCACGTAACTTATGCGACGAAAAGTGCGCATGGGTAGATATTCGTATACACGTCTGGCGCCACTCCGATAAAACCGGCGAAAACAGCTGACTGCGTTTGATGCGTGTCGTTTAATTTGAACGAGAGTTATGAAAATCAGTATGAAATATCTTTTCACTATCTGAGCGTCCGTACTTTGCATACCCGCGTAATAACTGTAATTTTCAATTTTTAAGTGATCTGCCGGTAGCCCCTTTTCAGTGAAGGGCCCCTTTTGATGATGGGCCCCAGGGCCATGGCCCGCTGGCCCCCCCCCTAAATCTGGGCCTGGTTTCAGTTACTTTCAGTTTTCAGTTTCAGTTTTAGTCGCACACAAACTTAAACTCGAAGTAGAAAAACAAAAAAAAACGAACAAAAAATGCCAAAAAAATGAGGAAAAAACTGAAAACTGGAACTGAAATTCCTTTCAGTTTCAGTTTTAGTATTCAGTTTTCAGTTTTCCATTTTTTAGTTCCAGTTTCACTTTTCAGTTTTCAGTTTTTTGTTTTTCAGTTCCAGTTTCAGTTTCAGTTTTTCCATTTCAGTTCCAATTAATTTCAGTTTTCAGTTTCAGTTTCAGTTTTCCATCCCTGGTAGGAGCTAAAACTTGAAGAAAAAAGTAGAGCGCGCGAACTACTCTTGATACCTACCTATTTTCATGGGCTGTATTTTATTTTATTCTTGGAATCAAAAAATTATCAACAAAAATTGATTTTTTTTTCAAATAAGTATTTAGAAATTTTACTTTTAAAAAAATAATAAAAGAAATAAGAGAGTAGGTAGATACTTATTAGTTTACAACAAAAATAAGAAAATTTTGCTTATCAACTTTTTTTCAAGCACAGTTGAAAATTTTTCTGCAAATTTTTTTTAAAGACTTCTAACAAAAATGAAAATAACAAAATTGATAATTTTGTTTTTCAACAAAAATTGATAATTTTGTTTTTCAACAAAAATTGAAAATTTTGTTTTTCAACAAAAATTGAAAATTTTGTTTTTCAACAAAAAATTGAAAATTTTGTTTTTCAACAAAAAATTAAAAATTTTGTTTTTCAACATAAAATTTAAAAAATTCTTCCGATGGGTGTAATAATCCTGTAATTATAAACACCCCCCCCCCCCCCCAAAAAAAAAAAAAAAAATTAAAAATTTTGTCTTTCAACAAAAATTAAAAAATTTGTTTTTCAACCAGAAGTACACAGTGGAAGCACAATTTGTTATATGTACATTCAATTTGAAAATGCATTTAAAAAAAATGAACGAATTGAAATTGATATCACTATAATTAAAATAATGCAAATATAAACACATGTTACAGTATATACCATATTGAACGATTTATTTGTGTTATTTCACTCTCACTGAACGAAAAGCTTCAAAATTGCTTTCTGAAACAATTGAAAAAAATTTCAAGGAGTGGGCCCAGTTTTGGGGGAGTTTGAGTTCGCTAGCTCCCCCCTTGGATTCGCCAATGGCTTTAGTACATTGGTTGGGTTATAGGTAGTGTATCCAGTGGAACGGTCGTTCCACACCCCCCCCCCCAACTCCAAACCCAACGAATAATGACGTTTCATGAATGAGAAATTCCGCATCGATACTTAAACAAGATTCGAGATAAGTTTTAACGAAGAAACAACAGATTATTGCCTGGGTTTCTGCAACCTATGCTATAGTCGCACTAAAAGTTAGAATAGTTTTTGAAAGTTGCGTTAATGCGGTTTATTTGAACATTACTTTCGGTTGCTTTTTGCTTCTCACACAGCTTTATCATTCAATGACTTAATCGAATAACAAAATACGACGTACGTGGTAAAGGGTCTTAATTCTATTGACTAGTTACTACCCCCAAAGTTCCGTCCGAAATATTGGCTCATCGTTCGTGGCACTCCCCTTTAACACTTCCCATCTCTATAACTTCGCAACATTGCTGGCGAAAACTGAAATCCGAGAGTATCGACAATCGAATTATCTCGTAAATTAGACCATTCACGCTTTTGCTGGCTTCGAATTGAATTCGTTGCTTGTCGTCCGGAGCCTTTGCTGTTATTTTTTTTCTCATTCCATTCCGCTTATTGTAAGGGTATAATTTCGTCAAACGTCAAAAATCCACTTGTTCGTGGAACTTGAATATTTAACAAGGTGAGCCGAAAAAATTCGTATGAATTTTAGGTTATATCTTTATTACTACCCACGTTTTTTCTTCTTTTTTCCCCCCTGTATTTTGTGCCCCTAATGAATAACCACATCGGGCATTAGGACTACCTACGTGTGTTTTCGCAGACCATAAGTACTTAGTAAATGCCTACGCATCGCATCGTATACTTTTTGAGGCAAAAATTTTTGAAATTGACCTTTTACAAAATTTATTTTTCAATTTTTAAGTAGGCGTTTTATAAAAATTTATGGCGTTTAGTCGTAAAACTTTCAATTTAGGTACAGTTCTTTTTTCGAAATTCATGTCTAAAATATTATTTTGCGAAAACTACTTCTTAGGGGGAAAATTTAAAAATTTTTGAAAAGAACAATTTTTATTTTAAAATTAAAAATTTCGAAAAAACTTATTGAAAAATAATTTTGTAAATTTCATTTGAATTTTTCAAAAATTGCTGAAATAGGTAATCAGCATTTTTCATTTATTTTTTAGGCGCAATTTTGTTTAATTATTAGAGAATTTTTTCAGATTCTTATAAAACGACATTTGTGGGGGGGGGGGGGGGGGGGGGGTGTTAAAAAAAATTTTTAAAAAAATATTTTCAAAAAAAAAAAAAAAAAATAGTTGAAAACAAATACGTAGGTGAGTATATGAAACATCTACTTCTTACTCGCCATACATCGAGTTTTTTATAATTTAAATTGGAGAATACGTCTTCTTGAATAAATTTTTAAAAAATTTCTGTTCAAGCAAATTTAAACAATTTTAGAAATAGATTTTTTTAATTTAGGAAAAAATAATTATTTTTTTTTTTTTTTTGAAAATTTATATTTGAATAGAATTTTAATTAATTATTTAATCAATTTTTTTGAAAACAAAAAACAATTTTATTTTCGAAAATAATTTTGAAAATACGTTATACCTACTTATAAATATTTAAAACATTAGGTACTAAGTATAAAATGCTAAAAAAAATCCTGATAGGTAGTTAAAATGCTTAATGTTAAAACGTTTTTTTAAAACCATTGTTCAAAACACAATTTTCTACATAAATTGTTTTTTTTAATGGAGAGTTTTTTCTGATTTTGTTGATCATTTCTTTCAACATTTCTTCAAAAATTCATGTTCAACAATATCAAAAATTTTTCTACAAAAAAAATGAAAAATTGAAGAAATATACGTTATAATTATTTACATACTTCCTTTCCTTACCTATTTTAACTTTTTTTGGAAAACATTTTATATTTAAATAGAATTTTGAAAGGATTTATTGCAAGATATATTTTCAATCTTTATATGTCTAATTATTATCTATGTAGCTATACTTACCTGATTTTTCAAAATCTTTTCAAGTCGCAGTACAGTTCTTTTCAGTACCTACCTATTTTTAAGAAATTTTCTGTTCAAAAAATTGATAAATTTTTTCAAACTTGAGTGAAAAAAAACTATTTTAAACTATTTTTTAGGAATAGATTTTTTTAAAATTTATTTTTACTTATGTGGGTAATCAGAATTTTGAAAGGATTAGTCTTTTAAAATAATTTTATAATTTTATTTGAACCTTAACAATTTTTCAAATCTTTTTTTGACACACTTTTTTTAATTAAATGTTTTACTGATTTTATGGGACAATACTTCTTGTAGATTTTTCTCAAAAATTCATGTTCAAATGAATTATCTCTCTTTAAAAATAAATACCTAAATAAATAAATAAATAAATTGTACCAACACATTAAAAAAAATTGCAGAATTAAAAATTGGAACAGATATCAAATTGAAAAAATAAAAAGCTGTAAAAAATTGGGTTATTTTATTCAATACAAAAATACTCGAGTAAAAATAATTTTATACTACCTAAACAAAAATCCTAAAATTAGTATTTGACGAGTTTTGGGCTCGAAACTTTGTTGAAAACGGCTATCGCTGTTTCGGAATATGAATTAAAAATGTTTCACGTAGTATGGAATTTAATTTCGGTGTTGATTACAATGAAACTCATTAAATCCACATATTCTGCAATCTATACCAAAAAGAAAAGTAAAAATGGAAAAAGGAATTTGAGACATCACAGTATTACTTACGTTTACATCTATCTCTATCAAACACTCAACCTATACTTACGATCTTATTCGTAGGTTTTCCATCACCATGACCAGCATCTTCTTCAACTCTAATTATCAGAGGATTTTTCTATGCAGAGAAAATTTTTGACAGTCGAGTAGAGTTGGAAAGATAAAGATTAATTATGTAGATAAATTAAGAATTTGGAATTTATAAATTTCACCTGATTAGGTTGCTTCTTAGCTTCAAAATGCAATGTGGCAATGAATTTCAACGAGTGTAAAGGTGCTACTCGATCATCGTGATCGGAAGTTCTAAGCATCGTAGCAGGATACTGCAGAAAATACCATATTTATGTTTGAAATTTTATAGAAATTTCTTAATTAGTGAAGTAGGTTCATGAAGCAGTGAAAATCAGATTACTTGTTCATTACGATTGTCTGGAAGTTTAATATTGTGCAAAGGAGAATATTTGATCAAATATTAGAAATCTGTATCATTACTCGGTGACCCATATTCAGAAATCCAAAACTGGCCGTATAAGTGAATTTGTCAAATCGTAACATATCCAGAACACTGGGGAAAAATTTGGTATTAGTTTACTTGGTACACCAGATTGAGTGAATTAAAACACTCGTGAAATCGATCACTTACTCTACATCTGCGATTACAGCTCCAAACAAATCTGACCTTTGATTAAGACAGGCAGCCATTAAAAGACCGCCATTGGAAACTCCATTTATAGCTAATAATTTACTATTGGTGTAGTTTTCTTTGATCAAGAATTCAGCTGCGGCTTGAAAATCATCGAAGGAATTTTGTTTTTTGTCCAAAGATCCGGTTTTGTGCCATTGTTCACCATACTCGCTGAAAGATATAGTTTACTTACATCTAGTTTACTGGAAAACATGTAATTCTGCAACTAGTATTTTTTAGGAACAAGATGTGTAACAAGGTGTAATACTTGTTTTTTCTTTAATTACACCAATCAACTCGGGGGGGGGGGGGTCGACTTTAGAGTGCAGGCGAAGTTTCGGATGTTATGCTGGAGAAATTGATTTTTTGGAAATTTTTAAAAAATGCAAAATTTTTAAGTTGTCAAGAAAAAACACCTCGGGTTTTAGATTCAACTACGCCAATCGATAGATAACATCATACTAACGCTAGGATTTAATTTTTAGCTGCCGAAGTTAATTACAGCGTCGTCTGGAGAGATTCCAGTGTGCTGGAAAAAAGTCAACTTTTTCTGGAGACTCCAGATCGCTTCGAAAATGGTGGAAATCGACTCGGGAGGTCGACTTTAGTGTACAAACCGATTTTCAGGATTCTATCTTGAAATTTACAATTTTTTTTCAAAAATGGGTTTTTGGAGACGGTTTTAGCCATTTTCAAAAATTCGCCAAAAATCGAAAAATCAACTTCGGCAGCTGAAAATTTGGTTGTGTGGTCTGGGTGGCATGCTGTTTCAGTGAGCCAAATTTCAGCTCAATCGGAGGTGACGAGTTGGCGAGGTTCCCTTGTAAGATACCTACCTATTTCAAGATAATGATGATGATTCCTACCTTCCTCCCCTAATATTGGGTACCGCGCAGGGATGGAAAACCGTTTAAAAAAATTTTCTGGTTTTGGTTTGGTTCTGGTTTTCAAAAGGTATTGGTTTGGTTTTGGTTGTGGTTTTGGTTTTCAAAATGTATCGGTTTTGGTTACTTTTTTTTTTTTAATTTCTATCATAAATGACTTTAAAAACAAAACAAAACAAGTAATAAAAACATTGAAATTCAAAATTAATCTTTTGAGTTTTGAAATATGAATATGAAATACGAAAATATATAACAAAATATACGATTAAATTAAATTAAAATCGTCTTGAAATACCAAATACGATGTAAATCTGTCACTTTTTTGGCGGTCTTATCACTTTCCAACTTTTCCATCAAGTTTTTAGCTTTTTATAACGTGATTTCCGCTAGCTGCTCCTTTTTCGTGTTGTTCGCATTCGCACTCACACATTTTCAAAGCCTCAGCCTCAAGGGAAGGGAATGGGGGGGGGGAAATGAAAAAACCAAAACCGCTTTCAATTTTTACTGGTTTTGGTTTGGGTTTTGGTTATGGTTTTCGAACGTATTGGTTTTGGTTTTGGTTTTGGTTTTTATGATTTTAAGCGGGTTTTTTTCGGTTCCGGTTTTGGTTCCGGTTTGGTTAACATCCCTGGACCGCGTATATGCCATCAAAATTATCCAGAACTACTAAACTATGAACGCTGAAGCTTGGTAATTCGCTGGAACCAAATCCTCCGTAAGCAGTCATGAAAGCGAAATTGCTTCCATTTTTTTGTAATTCCTGAAAATATAAAATACATAATAATTAATTAATTATTGTTGATCGGCTACCAAAAAATAATAATGAATCAGGATTCAGGAATTGCTGCGCGTGTGCGTACTTTTTTATAAACGATATACATTGAAATCCTAGTTCCATCTTTGCTATTGAAAAATACTTGCTCAGTGGTGTATTTTGTACGGTTAAAATTTGACAGCTTAATTTCTTTGAAGACCTACAAAAAAAAGGATCTCGTGGTAGATCTTGAACAATTAGATTCCCGCATCTGGATTTTTTTTTATAAATCGAATTCATTAAGTAACTTGCCTCGATATCGAATGATGGGTTTGACAGGTTGCAGTGATAAATGATACCAGGCGAAAGGAATGACACAAATTTGAAAAATATATCCATATTTTTCTTATCGGAATGAACTGATTCTAATGTACCAATACCCAGATCGAATTTCTTCACCATTTTCCCCGTTGCTGCTTCGTGTAGTTGGAGAACGTTTTGTAAAGATGAGAGAAATGGTTGAACAAAAGTATCCGAGGGTGAGCAAGATCTGCATATTATTTTTAAAAAAAGATCCTACTCAAAAGATATTTTGTAAAGAAAATATTTGTATAATATGTAATTTCGTAATTCCAAATTAAATTTTTGTAAAAATATTTAGTTAAACCCTAGATTGAAAAAAAAGAAGAAATCCTAAAAAATTGAGTAGATTATTTCATGACTTAAGAAAATTAAAAAATTGGGTAAATACTTATTGAGAAAAATTGGAAATTCGAAGGAATTAAAGCAACTTAAAAAATCAAATATACACATTAGGCCTACGATTGAAAAAACTTGAGCGATTCGGGGAATTTAAAAAAAATGATGAGTTTGATACTATTAAAAATTTGAAAAAATTGGGAAATCATGAATTTGGAAATTTGAATGAATCGAATAATTAAAAGTTCCTTCAGAAAAGCCAAAAACTTGAACAAAAAAGTGAAAAAGTGGACATTTTGGAGAAATTAAAAATTCAGGAGGTTGTAGTTGTAAAATTTTGGAATAAGTCATAAAAATTTTAAAAATCTTAGAAAAGTGAATAAGGTGTTCTGAATGATCAAAAAACTCGAAACCACTAAGTATAAATTTCCACCCTGAGAAGATGCAGCTTCAATAGGACACCGGATCATGAAGTCAAAAAGATTCGAAGGATCTTTTTCATACCTAAATGATCTTGCCCATCCCTTGCCTAATCCATAATGTGACGGCGCATGGAGAAAGGGACCTAAGGGTCACGACCTCAAATTTTTTTTTCTTGAAATTGGGGTAAAATTTATCGAGAATTTGAATGAAACCGGTCCGAGGTTCCTGAAGTCATTTTTGACAAAGATACAGCCGCTTGAAGTGAGTAAGGTAGAAATTTTTTTCTCAAATTTTGGAAAATTTTGATATTTTTTACTCACTTTAAGCGGCTGTATCTTTGTCAAAAATGACTTCAGGAACCTCGGACCGGTTTCATTCAATTTCTCGATAAATTTTACCCCAATTTCCAAAAAAAAATCCAAAAAAAATTCAAAATTTTTTTTTAAATTAAAAAAAAAAATTAAATATTGTTTGTTACGTGGGTACAGAATTACAAAGAAAAAACGTCGAAAATAAATGGTAAACTTTAAACTGCTCCACTGAACAATTTCACTTTTTACCCTTAGGTCCCTTTCCTTATGCGCCGTCACAATTATAGTACCTTAACGTTTTCGATGTAATATAAAACCACGTATTTATCCCAGGCTGCCTTAGCCCATTGCAGTCTATTTTTTCCATCTTCCGGTACCAGATCTCTCCACAAGCTAGAATCTGGTTTTGTAACATCAATGACGATCAATTTGAAATTATTGGCGTTCTTGTTGGTCAGGAAAACGAATTGTGACCCCGTATTCACGATAAACTACAAAATATAAACATTTTGATAAAATTCATTACGATTTTTGAGAGGGCATCTGTGAAAGTATTTCTGAGCAAACTAAATAATAACCCCGTAAGTGGCCTCGATTTTTGTCACGAGTGGTATGAGTTCCAATTTACCCTTTATTTCGTAATTTATCTTATCCAAATCGGCTACATATACTAGATTTTTATTTAGACCTTGGTATACGTCTATAATTAAGTATTTACCGTCGTCGCTGATGGATGATTCGCTGAAAAAATATTTATTAAGTCGTATGTAATGATGGTGATGATGTCAATTAACTTTTTTGCTTTTTACAGATTAACACCTACACGAGATACTCTGGGTTTTCTGGGAATTCCGCTACTAAGACATCTTCACTTTGATTAGTTCCGAGTAAGTGGTAAAATAATTTATGATTTTTATTCTGGGTAGTATCAAAACCAAGTGTTTCTCCTTTGTGGTCGGGGAAAGACTGAAACACGTGAGTGAGTAAGCTAACTAAATTGGAAAAAGTTCAAATAAACAAGGTTATTATGATTGAGGTGGATTATCTACCGAGTAGAACACTCCTTTATTATTTTTTGTCCATGTCAATCTCGAAAACTTGATCTTGTTCAGCTTCTCCTTATAAATATTTCCTGAAAATGAAATTTAAGATGAGCCAATATGTCTATTTTGAATGAAATCATTTGAAAATTATGCATTTCCATTGGTATACCTTTATCTACATGTTTAAATTGTAATGTATCCCAATCAGAACCACCCTCGCTGATTAAATAGGCAAACACTTTTCCATCATCAGAAAATTTAGAATTGTAACTATCCAACGCGACAGTTCCATCTTTGCTTAATGTATTAGGATCAAGGAATACTTCACCTTCGTCGTTCATTGCATTGTGCTTATAAAGCACACTGGAACAAATTTTATATTTTTTTAGAATTTAGCAAATTAGCGATTCCATGTAACTACCCAACTACTGAACTAACTACCTACCTACCTACAACCTCTTCCAAACAATCCCAAATATAAGGAGGAGCGCTATGAGTGGGTATATGAAAGGACTTGAATTACATCCAGAAAGGATTTTCATTGAGCAAATTAGGAAAATTCGACGAGATTAAAAATTTTATTTGGCAAATTAGGGAAAAGTTCAAGAAAAATTTCGTATCAATAAGAAAATTTGATCATTCTCTTCAGCTTCCATATCACTCCAAAAATTATTTTTGAAAAATTGAAAATTTCTTGTATTTGATACAAAATGGGTAATTTTTTCATTAGAAAAAAAAATAATAATAAAATAGATTTTTATTTTTAAAAATTGAGATAATTAGGTATTTTTTTTATTTTACGTACGTATAGAAAAAGGGGTTTTTCTCAAAATGAGTAAAAAATTTAGTTAAAAAAAATTGAGGGATTCTTTTCCTCCAAAAAAATAGAGATTTTTTTCACTTTAGAAATTGAAGTTTTTCTCCAAAAAAATATGAATATTTTTTCAGTCCAAAAATTTGGAGAAAAAAAATTATTCCAAAAAAGATTGAATATTTTTTATTTATTCTATAAAAATTGAAAAAATGAAGATTTGGAATTTTTTCTCTCAAAAAAGCAAAAAATTTCCTTTAAATTTTTTTTTTAAATTTCTCCAAAAAATTGAGAAATTTCTTTAGGTACTTTAAAAATTGAAAGATTTTTCAACACAAAAAGTATTTTTCTTCAAAATTCGAAAAGTTTTAATTTGAGAAATTCAATATTTCAAAAAATTGAGTTTGTTTCTTTTTTTTAAAATAAATGCAAGGGGTTTTCCGGGAAAAAAACTTGTCATATTTATTTTTTATTTAAAAAAAAAAAAACTGAAATTGTATTCAAAGAAGATTCAGATTTTGTTTCTTGCGAGAGGTTGCACAACGTGCAGTTTCGCCTGTGAATTTATCATTATTGGCATTTTAGGGTTTTCTCATCTGGCAAAACCATAACTTCTTCAATTCTCACCATCAGTGAAATTAAGCTCGCGAAATCATCGAATATTATGTAAGTAGATTACTCACTCTTGATTTTGTAAACCGGTATTCTGATATGAGAAGAACTTTTCACCTCTCTGGATAAGACCGTCGTATTTCGGATAGTTGTATAATTCTGTATAACGAGTTGTCAATTCTACCCGAAATGGGCTTTTTGCCAAGTACGGTTTGGCGATGGCCATCTCGTCCTCGATGAATTTTTTAGTTTCTGGAGAATCTGGATTTTCCAACCATCTGTACGGATCTTTAATCTAAAAATTGTCGATTTATCATGTTAAGAGTTGCATTAATACCTACAATCGCATTCTTCATGGAAAACATTGATTTCCTAACCACGACAGATTTGGCATATGTGTCTTGGACTGATTCATCCTTCTTAGGAGTAGGATATTTGTCAGCTGAAATCTGAGAAATGAATTACACTGTTACATATCAGTACATACATTGCAGCTTCTGAATTTCTTTTAAACACCTATCTATTCAATCCTTCTTTATTTTTCATTTTATTCACATTTATGTATAATTTTTTAATTTTTCAATTCTTTTATTTTTAGTTTACCCAACTAAATTTTTTGTTTTCACTTTTGTAATTCTTCAATTTTCCCACTTTTGCAATACATTCAAATTTCCCTTTTCTTCGTGATTTCTCAATTCTTTCAAATATTTATTGAATGGTTGAAATTTTGTTTAATTAATTAATTATCAATTTTCCCATTAGACATTTTAATTCTTTTAATTTTCCCGGAATTATTTAATTAGGTATCTAAAAAAATTTCGATTTTTTCACGATTTTCTAGCTTTAGCCTTAGCAAATTCTCAATTGGTACTTCAAAAATTACAATTTTTTCAATACCTATGTAATTTTTCTGAATCTTTCAATTCAAAAAAAAAATTATTAGTTTACAGTGCTAAAAATAAATTATTCAATTACTTACAAAAGCATACGAATTGACAAAATGTGTAGAGCTGTTGGTTGGAGCATGATGTGGTGCGGTGGGAGGCGAAAAATGATGATTTTCAGCTGATCTACCATAGATTAGAATTACCCCCTTTAGAATTCCTACCAAAATTAATTTGAAAATCATGCTAGTCTATGAATACACCAAGAAACAAAAACGAAAACAACGACTCGTATTTGAACGAAAGGAAATTCAACTAGTACTATGACATCCTGCATCTTGCCTACACATATTTTAATTTGAAAGAATTTCCAACGTCATGAAAGAAGTAATTTGTCGTAGGTCGATGGCGAAAAGTACCTAAATGAATAAAAAATGGAGTAAATTTTCGAGGGTGAAGTGGAAAAAAAACATATCTCGGATTTTGACCGTATTCAAGGAGGTGGTTTATTTTGAGATGAGTATCACCCATAAAAATGTTTAGCCTCCCAGGCTTTTGGGGAAAAAAATGTGACAAAATTTCTAAAAAGTCATGAAAATTATTAAATTAATTTACATTTGAAATGTAAAAATTAATAAAAATCAGAATATCTGACAAAATGTCTAAAAATCATCAAATTAAAAAATAAAAATAAAAAAAATAAAAATTTCCATAAAATGTCTAAAAGTCATAATTTTGTTTTAAATTTTGTTTTTTCATCTCATCAAAAAACCTCCCCAGACCATTGACCTTCAAATTTGATATCGATTTTCACACCCTACCAGGGATTTGAAAAGTTGCAAATCGCTGAAAAATCCAGAATTTCGAGTTACAAAAAACTGAAATAATATCTGCTTGGTACGAAAACTGGACTCAAATGGCTCTTATTGATGCAAAAAATTATGTCGATAAAAAAAGTTCAAAAATTTTGATAGCAGGGTTGCCACCTTTTAATTTTCATAAAATATCTTATCGGAAAACGCCTCAGTTTAAATTTATCTTTTAAGCATCCAAAAAAATATTAACATACGGTACCTATCACTAAAATTATTAATGAATTTTTCAATTTTTTAAGAAAAAATTTTGAAGTGATTTTTTAAAAAAAATCAACTTTTTAAGTAGATATCTTATTCAAATTACGATTTTGGAGCTAAATTTATTTTGATTTTTTTCAAATTTTGTTACAACATCTAGGCACTTTTATAACTTACAAAAAATAGCTATATATATATTTTTTTTATACCTTAATTGTGATTTAAAAAAAAAAACTCCCTAAAAAAATACATTCTAAAATTTTCAATTAAAATACTTGAAATATTGAAGAAAAAAAATTAGGTATGGCAAAATAATTTTTCAGATTTTGTTTTATCCTACATTTTTTAAACATTTTTTTCGAAAAAAAAAATTCCGGATTTGATTTTTTTTTAGGTATCTGCTTATAAGTAGATAAATTTTTTGAATATTTATACGTAGCCTACCTATTTAAAATACAATTTTTGATGAAATAAACAAATAGGTAAGATTTTCAAATTCTGTTCAAACCTCAATTTTTCAAATGTTTATTAAAACATTTTTTTTAATTTGATACCTATTTCGTTTTAAATACTTAAATGCATAAATAAAAATTTTGCTACTTTTGGTAAAAAAAAATGAGGTTTTCATCATTTCAGCCATAAATAGTAGGACCGAAAATTTTCTTAGCGAAACGCAGTAAGTTTTTATTTCAATCAAGTACCTACGTATATTGTCTATTTCCAAAAGTAAGAAAATGAAAAATGTATTCAGTTTTAACCAAATATTACTAAACTTGAAAAATGAACCATGCCATGAAAAAATTATTTTAAAAAATCGTACCATATTGATTAGGTAGATATACGTATATGTTTTAAAATTTAATGATTTCTGATCTGGCATTTCACCCGAAGCAATCCCTCAGTTATAAAGACGTTCGATGAGCGAAAAATTTTCGTAGCAAAAAAACACACACATAGAGAAAATATAGATGGAAAACTCATATAGGGAAAATAAACTGTATACTCGTACAAACTATAAGATCAAGAATAAAAAATTATGAAAATATATTCAATATGATGTCAAAGGGGATCGGCTACGAGTAATTCACTTTTTTACGATGTTATAATATTTTTCTTCCTTTTTATATAACTTTTGCATATTTTCCTGGTAGTTTTATTGGTAGCGATAAATTGTCTTTGAAATTGACGTAGCCGCAAGGTATAAAAATAT
The DNA here is from genome assembly GCA_959613365.1 of Balanococcus diminutus. Lineage (NCBI taxonomy): Eukaryota > Metazoa > Arthropoda > Insecta > Hemiptera > Pseudococcidae > Balanococcus > Balanococcus diminutus. The sequence goes on from OY390716.1 coordinate 26,546,827, forward strand.
GTTATGTCATTGGTAATACATGGAAAAACGTAGGTTTAGATACATTTTCAATTTATTTTTACATTCTGCAAAAGAAGGCGAAATCGATACATGAGCATAACTTATATATATATTTTCCAATTTGAGGTAAATTGTACCTTGTCAACCATAAAATAAAGCTACGAAATTGCACTATCACGCGCTTTTTCCCGGGCTTTACATTGATGCGAACACGTTGTAATGGGAAATTTCAGCGATGCGAATTTTTATTTATTTTTCAGAGCTATTCGAGTTTTCATTTTGTGAGCTTTCGTATACCGCGTGTATTATGCTGATACGATGTTTGCTGGCTGGAAATTCGATAATAATAATTAATCGCCAAAGAGAATAAATTTTCTTTTTGAAAAAAAAGGAAATAGGTCAACGGGGAGAAATTATATAAAGAAAGAATGAATGAATGAATGGTGAAGACGCAATTAATATCGTATACGTTACGTATATATATATGGGGCTAAAAAGGATATACTTAATAATAAAAAGGAAAAAAGACGAAAAATTAAAAAAAAATGAACTATTTTCGTAAGGAGTTCGGGCGCGTATATAATGTAATTTGTCGGCAGGCCAGGAGCTAAATACGCCATATATAACGAGCAGCTTTATACAGGCAAATGTAATACCGTTGAACCTTAAGGGGATCATGTTGAGATGGTTTGCATATTATGGTAATGTCTGAAAATATACTCCGTACGCCGCCGTCGTCTTCGCTATAAAAAGTGAAAAAAATGAGCCTGTCAGGTTAGCGGTTTCTTGCACATACATCGCTATTACGGGGCCCCAGGGACGCATTCCCTCAACGTAGCCCTTAAACCGTTCCGCCGCCAGACTACTTTCCCCATTGTTAATGAACCTCTACCTGCCGTCTTGCCTTCTGGGCTACGTCTGTGTATGTCGAGTTACCATTAAAAAAGAATCTAATTCCGGTTTTGCTCCGCAGTTTGTAAACTATAATTGATTGAATTATTTAATACGAATGTAAGATGATACTTTAATGGATTTAAATTATGGCGAATTTTTACCATATTTGTAGATCATTTTTTTTCACTTCGACAAATCGACCATCTCCCGGATCAGGTCATCTAACAACATCTCTACTTGTAGGTACCTACTTAATGTAGAAAGAAAAAAAGTTTCTAGGTGATATATGAGTACTTATAGGTACTTACCTATCTTTGTATACAGGGTGTCAGGAGAGCATCTTGTGAAACTTTAGATTTGATGTAAGGTAAAAGCGGGTAATATGGGCAATTACCCATATTACCTACCCTATGTTATTTTGTTCGGTTTTCATTTTTTTTGAAATCCGATTTCACTGGGTAATAAGGTTTACTTCCATTTAAAATATCACAATTTATATGAAGTGTCTTACTCAAAAAGTGTCGATTCTGTGACGATTTTTTAAAAAATGGCGATAATATAGAATGTAGCCGTGGGAATTGTGTATTTTCATTGTATAATAAGTTATATTTAAATAAATGAATTCGGGGAAATTTTATATCAAAAAGATAGGAAATTTAATGAGCTTTCCAAATATATGCATGAATGTTGTTTTTGAGATCGGAGTCTTGAAGTAATTCCACTTCAAAAAAAAAAAAAAAAAAATGGCATGGTAGGGTAATATGGACCGTTCATAAAAAAGTACTGCCCTATTGACGAAAAAAAATTTGAGAATGCTAGCATCAGCTGCCTGTTTTTGAACCACTTTGAAAGCTAGTGCTAGCATCCTAGTAGCATTTTAGTAGCATTCTGGTAGCATTTTGTTAGCACTTGGTATTGTGCTAGCACTATGCTAGCACCTGATAATGCTAGCATCTAGCATTTTTAGGTGGTCCAAAAAAAGTCAACATGAATGCTAGCATTTTCGTAACACTTGCTAGCATAATGCTATTGATGCTAGTAATATGGCTAGCATGCCGATGCAATGCTAGCAAAATACTAACAGAATACTTTATGAATTGTCGATTGGGTGGTAGGGTAATATGGACCCGTAATTTTTTGTTCTGAAAAAATTAATTTTCGCCAAAATTTATTCAGAGGGGTGTACTGTATCCACATATCAAATTTCAGCCGGATCGGATGAAAAGAAAGTCGTTCTACAGCAATTTTTCAATTTTTTAATGGAAAATTCGACTCTTTTCCACCTAAAATAGGTTCTATGGGCCGGATCTGGCTCATTTTTGGTATGTACATTCATAGGGACCTAACACACTCTCGTACCAAAAATGAGCCGGATCATGACCGTCTACATTTAACAGGCCAGAACACCTCAGACTTGGCAACATCGCACCGGGCCCAGAAAAGTATGCTTTATATGAGGATTATCAATTTTTGTCAGTTTATTTGTTAATAACTTTTTTTCGAAAGGATTTACGAAAATTTTGGTTGAAATATTTTTTGAAGAGAATTAAATTCTCTTTCGAATGATGTATTCACTTTTGAATTTTAATTATTTTTTCGGTAAGTAAACAAGAGAATTATTTGAAGAAATTATGTATGCCTTCGGATTATTGAAAATTACTGTGGTAATATTGTTTTGAATTATGAAAAACTATATATCGTTGGAAAGAGCACGAAAAATGCTACATTTCGTACGCTTTGAGTGCCATTCTATCTGTTGTAGTTTTTAAGATAATGTAATGCGAATTTTGAGTTCAATATATTTTAAAAACGGTAACAAATAACTTCATACTCAAAGCGTACGAAATGTAGCATTTTTTATGCTCTTTCCAACGATATATAGTTTTCCATAATTCAAAACAATATTATCAAAGTAATTTCCAATAATCTGAAGACATCAAAAATTTCTTCAAATAATTTTCTTGTTTACGTACCGACAAAAAAAATAAAATTCAAAAGTGAATACATCATTCGAAAGAGAATTTGATTCTCTTCAAAAAATATTTCAGCCAAAATTTTCGTAAATCCATCCTAAAAAAAGTTATTAAGGAAAAACTTGAAAAAAGGAATAATCTCATATAAACACATGTTTTGTTGGGCCTGGTAAACGCGAAAATGCGGCGATGCCGTTAGCAGCTGCTCCGGCCTGTTAAATGTAGACGGTCATGGCCGGATCCGGCCCATAGAACCTATTTTTAGTGAAAAAGAGTTGAATTTTCCTTGTAAAAATTGAAAAAATCGCTGTAGAACGACTTTTTTTTTATCCAATTCGGCTGAAATTTTATATGTGGATACAGTACGCCCCCCCTGAATAAATTTTCGTGAAAACTGAATTTTTTTGAGTTATTTTTCCAACTTTTTGGTGTTTTAAATTTAAAAAAATGCATGGGTCTATATTACCCTACCGCGGTAGGGTAATATGGACTTTTTATGACTTTTTGGGAATGAAGGGTCCGAATTTTGAGACTTTCAAGTAGATATTCTGAAAGAGGATAAAATTCTCTACAAGATGCTTTTTTTAGTTTTTCAAAAATAATCAAATTTCAGTGTATAGGAGCGTTTTGAAAAAAAGTGTCCATATTACTCGCTTTTACCTTACAATCAAATTGAAAAAAAAAAATTTTGATCAAGTAGGTAGGTACCTAAGGGTAGTCCTATTTTTCGAATTTGGTATTTTTGATCCCCCCAAGTTTTCTTCTCTGGTGAGAAAATAATTCCTTATTTTTTGTTTTTTCCCTACGTGAAAACCCCTCCCTGCGGTGGGCCACCTATTTTTCAAAATAAGAAAAAAATACAAGTTTTCATCAAAATGTTAAATTTTGTTTGTGCCAAGTACCTCAGTGTGGCTCCCAATTGTATAAAAATGAATCTCAGAACGATTTCAGCCTCCCACCTCCATCCCCTCAACTGGAAAAAGCTTTCTCAAAATAACATAAATTAGCTAATTTTCATTTAAATTTTTCATATTAATTTATTACATTTACTGAAATGATTTTCTTCGTGGGATCTCAAGACCCCATGGGAGCATGACTCTCCAAAATTTGAACTCACATTCATTTTTTTTTTTTTTTTGAAATACCTAGGCGGAGTAATGGGCTTTGGGAGACCCCAATCACAAGGTAGGTGAATATTCGAATTTAGCACCATAACTAACAATAACCCACGTTTTTCAAAATTTGAATGGTCGTGGGGTCTTGAGGGGGGGGGGGGGTCTTATCATGAAATTAAAACGATATTCGAACTCATAACGTAAGAAATGATATGCCACACGATTTTTACCACGACACGGGTAACAATTTTTTACCACGGCACGGGTAACATTTTGTTACTAGTGCCGTGGTAAAAAATTGTTACCCGTGCAATACATTCTGCCAATTTTATGAAATAGGCAAAAAAATAATTTCTCCATAATGGAAATAACATCACGAAATTCCGTCACGAATTAATTTATTCGGAATAAATGTAAGAAAATTATTTAAGGAATATTTTTATTGCAACACGAGAGTTGATTCCAAGAAAATTGACAGTTTTTTTTTCAATTGACACAAAAATTGACTATGATTATTTTTCTTTATTTAAAATAAATAGTAAATTGCAAATTTATAAAAAAAAATAATAAATTTTTTTATTCAATTAATTTTGGATAAAGGTTTAATAATTTTAAAATAATGTATTTATATACTTGCCTATAATTCATGAAATTGGCGATTTCCCCCGTTTTTTCCTAATTCATAAAATAGGTCCAAAATAGGCCACAGGCCGACAAATTCTGGCTAATCTTGCCTACTTCATGAATTAGGTGATCACACAATTTAGGCGTTAAACATATAAAACATTTTTTTGTTTCTTGTATGTTGCCTATTCACTCTATGGATTTTCCTTCAAATAAACTCTTTTTACTCTTGAGATTCTGTGAATTTCTTCTTGCAATAACTTCTTTATTTTCATAATGTCCAAATAAAAAATCTTTTCTAAATTTTATTTTCCCTTGTCCCTTCAATTTTTGAGTCAGGCATCATAATTATGTATAATATATTTTTATTTGGTGGCATCTGTTTGTATCCAAATTTAAAGTTTAATAATGTGATCTCGGACAACGGACACCCTGTATAACGCACACACCTACTAACTAAAGAAGAAAAATTGATATACGTTTTCCTCTCTTTTTTTTCTGCTTTATGAAAACGTATTAAATATAAGATTAAATTGCCAAGTGCGCCACACACACGTAGTTACTACAGAGAAAATTGGGGTTGTTCGCTTTAATGGAATTTTATCACACAGGAGTAAAATAAAGGCAATCATAGCGTTAAAGAAGAGCGCAAACAGCACGTTACACGGGCGGAAGGCGAAAGAACATGATTGAGCAGTAATCCTGATTGCTGCTTATGAGGTGGTGTCGAAGTAAGAATTTATACTCGGCAACAGGAGCTAGGGTGGAGGGCTTTTAAGGGGGTTAGATTATCTATCCTTAATACCTTTAACTTACAATCCGTACAGAACAGGATCAAAACTTATCAACAACTTATTATTTTATTAAGCTTTTCCTTTTCTCTCGTGCGTTCAATGAATGTTAGCTACGTGCTTGGGTTTTCTTCTTTTCTGTCTTTATGAATTATCTACGTGAATTGGTAATAACGTTTTCGTCTTTATACGTAATACCTATACGTCGTTCTTCATTTGTTACGCCGATGGTTGATTATTTTATCGCTTCTTACCGATATGCTAATGAATTTTTTTTTTTTTTTTTTTTGCAGATATTTCCTGTTTGATGAATAAGATCGATGATGCGATCCTGTTGGCGATGTTCTTCATTCAGGTAAAATTCATTAATACAATACCTATACATAGAGATTATTCTAACGAGCTACTGTGCAGATTGTGTAGTTCCAAACATTTGATTGTTCTTAAGTATTTCAAATTCATTTTTTTTTAAATTCTGTAACGGACTCTCCAAATTTTATTTAAATTTTCTTCAAAAACGTCTAAGGTTGTTTACTGCGATATACGTCGAATTTTCTTTTTTTAAATCTCCAAATTGATGAAAAAATTCGTTATTTATCTCTCATTTTTTTGAGGATTAGATCTTAATTTTTTGTCTCAATTTTTTTGAAAAAAATAAAATTTTTCAGAAAAGGAAATCTCTCAAATTTTTCGGGACACAATTTTTTTCTATTTTTCCGGAGTTCATAATCTCTTATTTTTTTGAAGTAAAAAATTTCTCAATTTTTTTTGCTATAAAAAAATACTTGTAATTCTTGAAGAAAAAAAAAACATTTTTATTCTCCGAGGTAAATTAATTTTTAAAAAGACCTGTCCCTGGCAGACCCTCTCTTATGCGACACAGTTTTTTTCCAAACATTGCAATGCAAAAAACCTAACATTCGAAAATTGTTTTTAAGGGGTTCAAAAGATGGGGAATTTTCTAATTTGACACATTTTTCAAAATTTGTCGACTTCACTTTTAAAAATTTTTAAAAACTTGGTCGGTTAAATTTTATCATCTCACTACTTGAATTTTTGTAAGGGTTCAAAAAATGCGAAATTTATTAAAATTTGTGATTTGAAAAATTCTGTATTATTTTCGAACTGTTGCCAAAAAAATAATTTTCAACATAAAAATTATTAGGTTTTTTTTTTAAAGTAAGACATTTTCTTCGGGAGAAAGGGGGAAATGGGACTTTCACTTGTTTAAAAAAAAGTAGGTAATTTAAAGAGGGTTTTCAAGAAAATTTTGAAAAATACTTTCACACCAATTTTTCTACTTTTAAAAATTATTTCAAAATAACTTTCATTTTTTTCAAATTTTATTCTAAATAAGTGGGATGCTTTTTTAAAACAGGTTTCAAAGATATCTTTTCAAAAATTTTCTTGAAATGTTTTTCTTTGCAAGATTGCTAATTTTGTGATACTTCAACTTGTTTTCTGATGTAATAGTTTTTTTTCTCTAATTTTTAAAATTTTATATTGAACAAGATTTTAAAAAGTTTTTATAACAAATTTTGAAAAATTCTTTCGTCATATATTTAAAAAAAAAAATGTTTTTGAACATTTAAAATGGGGTTTCAATAAATGTGATGATGCGATCTAGGAAACCCAAGCAGAAGTCAAAATATATATATATTTTTTTTTTGCATTTTCAGATTCTCCATTATTTTTTCGTAATTTTACTGAAAACCGAAGTGTGCTAGGTGCTTTTATTATTTTTATATGCTTTTTTAATGTTCTGAAAGCCAGATTTGGACTTATCAAAATTTTTGAGAAAACGAGTTTTTGGACCCTTATACCTAAGTATATTTGTAGATACCCAAAAATGAGGGGGAAATTTTTTGACCACAATTTTAAAAAATCGTTTTCTGTAAAAATTTCGTTTGTCGACTCCTGCTTGGGTTTCATAGATTGCATCACAAATATCTATTTACAAATCACAATTTTCTATAAAAAAAAATGTACCTATACTAGTTACCTATACTCACTTTGAAAAAGTTTCAAAATTATTTTTCAATTTTTTTTCTGAATTTGTGTTCTCTTCTTGAAAGAATGTTTTTTTCAAGAGTTGGAAAAGTTTTTTGACCAGGAATTTTACAATTTTCTCAACATTCCAATATTTTTTAAATTATTATTTAAAATTCTATGTTTTACTTTCAATTTGTACCAAAACCTGTATCAATTCGTCATTTTCATATCGATGAAAAGCAATATTGAAAAGAAAATTCTTCACACATCCCGATAAAAATTTGTTTCGGCATTTGAGCGAAGTAATGGAGTACACGTAGTATATCCATAAAACGAGAACCCAGTATGCTCTGTATAGTATAGTGAAATGCAAATGCGAAGACTTTTCCGACAATCGACAGTGGTACCGGGTGGAGTGGAAGAGTATGGCGGAGAAGGTGGTGCGGCATTCGTTAGAAAGGATCTTTGATACAATTACCGAGGAATATATGAGCTGCGCTCATAAAAGTAATTAACGTAATTGGGTTAGATGTTAGCAATGTAGTCCTTTGATGTGGCGTCATTTCCTCCACCATTCATCCCTTTCGTTATAGGAGCAGACGTTTGTCTTTGTGAATACATTCCGTGGAGAATTTTATGTGTCTTGATGAATTTAATAGTCAGAATGAGCTTGAATAATAAACGTTGTTATGTAAAGTAAAAGCAGTAGAGTAACGTGTACGGGTATACGAGGACGGCGGATTTGCACCATTCGTTCGATACCTCTATATACCTAATATATAGAATAGATACCTAAATGTATTCAAAAATCGACAAAATATCGAAATATTGGAAAGTTTATAGGACGTTAAAATATCGCGTCAAATTATAGGTACTTCATTATTAAGGTTATACCTTGAACCCGGTAAACACACTGTATGCGAATTGCGTACTAATAGAGCGCTAAAATCGCATTTATCGTATACGAATAGCATGCAAAAATAGCGTACTATTAGCATATCAAAAATGTCCGCTTTTTTAGCGGCTAATTTCGAACGCTAATAGTACGCGAAATTAGCAGCGAATGTAGCGTTCTATTCGCTGTTAATTCGCTTGCGATTAGCGTTCGGAATTCGCCTCTAAAAAGTAGGCAAATGATTTTTGACGATTTCCACTCAGCAGTAAATTAATTATTCGAAAAAATATCATATTTGTGATCGCAGATCTGTGGAAAATGAAATTATGCCGAATCGTAAAGTTTTTGGAGTACCTATCAGTGGCATTTGATAAAGTAATTTTTAGAAAAATCAAAATTACTACCAAGATTTCAATCTACAACTTTTGTTTGAAAAATTTCTCAATTTGAGCCCCCCCCCCCCCAATTATGCCCAATACTACACGGAGAGAAAAGTTCTGTAAAAACTACATAGATTATTCTGTGTAAAACGTTAGCATGATTGGAAATCGAGCAGAAATTACAAGGATTTTGTAATTAAAATATAATACTACTGATTTGCAACTTCTAACTCGAAAGTATAGCATTTTTTACCAGACTGTTTAGTAATTATAGGTAATTTGTCACATGATAAAATGCTATCGAATTGAACGACAAAATGTTCTATATTATTCCACCAATATTTACCAGACTATGTCTAGTAATTATTGGTGGAATAATGAAGAACATTTCGTCATTCAATTCGATAGCATTTTATCATGTAATTAATTACCTATAAACTACTACACAGTCTGGTAAAAATTGCCAACTGCTACATTAAATCTTATTTCAAAATTCTTGTGACAAATACAGCATTTGCAAGAACACAAATTCGTCAACTGTTAGGTAAAACCCGCCAAGTCTATCTAACCTCGTTTTTGGAAATGTATCGTAAGGGATGAAAAGTTATTTTTCAGATTTTAGATGTTTTCGATGTCTTTTACAAAAAAAAGAACAACATCTAAAATCCGAAAAATGGCTTTTCACCCCTAGACACATTTCCAAAAACCAGGTTAGATAGACGGTGGGTTTTACTTGACAGGTGACGAATTTGTGTGCTTGCAAATGCTGTATTTGTCACAAGAATTTTGAAATAAAATACAATGCAGCTTTTTTCATTTCGAACTCTTCACATTTTCTGAATCTATGAAATTTATACATTCAGTAAAATGCAACTTCTATCTACCCTTTCTTACCCAAAAAATATACACAAGCTGGCAACACCTCTGGTCTCAACAAACACCCAATAAACTCTTTCAACATAAAAAAAATCATAATACTTTTGGAAAAATCTCTTACACCTAAATAGACAAGATAAAATTACGAGTAGTATAACAACACTGAGAATTGGTCACACAAAAATCACCCACAGCTACCTCTCTATCAAAAAACTTCAAAACCTCCTTTGCACTATCTATCTGAAACCCATTCCAACAGATGTGATTATCTTGTAATTATAAACGCACACACACACCAAAAAAAAACTTGGGCATACAAAAACTAACTACATTGACGAGGTTGTTCAAAATCTAAATTTTTATTTTTAAACACAAACAAATTTATTATTTCAAACTTGAAATAGTCAAACTAAAAACAAACAAATCGATGAGAAAGCCAATTCAGGAAAATCATAATCAGTATCATACTTGTAGAAAATTTCAAAAAGGGATTAAAATTTTGCAATAAAGAGTAGTCAAATCTTCATTTAAAACACTGGATACATATTTCCAAATTCGATTCCAAAATTTATATACATATTTTTAAATTTTATAAAAGTTTACTAAAAACACAAATTTTTGAAAATTTTCACAAAATCATTTTTGAAAATTTTGCTCAAACCGAATTTATCAAAACCTAATCAAAATAATGTGGTTACAATATTGAAGAGAAAATCAGATGAAAAAAAAGTACATATTTCAACATATTTGAAAGTCTGGAAAACATTTCGATCATGTATGATACAATGATGATTATTACCTTTGGCTGTCTCATTTAGTGTAATAAATTCAATTACGCGATTACGAACTTAATATTCACACAGTACAATGGAAAACAAAACAGTCGAGAAAACCAATATTTAACCAAACATTTAACGTACTGAAATATTCAAATTTTAAAGAGACGTTAAAATTTCACCATAAGAAAAATTCTCAAATAGTGCCTTCTTTTTAAACACTATCTGTCATACAAACAGATAACTTTTATATGACTCTTATCAAAATGTGTTGTACAGTCTGGTGATTTCTATTAGATTTCACCCCCAATTTTTTCTACACCGAAGATGCACAAAAGTTATCTGTCCTACAAACAGATAACTTTTATATGACTGTTATTAAAATGTGTTGTACTGTCTGGTGATTTCTGTTAGATTTCACCCATAATTTTTTCTACACCGATGATGCACAAAATTATCACTTCTCATTTGTGGAATATTTACTGAACAGTCTTGTAATTTATCACACAGCTTACAAGTAATTTCTCCATAACTGTATTAGTAAAAGGAGTTTACCAAAATATGATAAATTTTATTAGTGGGTAGTCTGTCATTTTTTGTAGTGGAAAAATATGGAATTTTTGTACAAAATTTAATAGAAGTTGCTGTTTATTTCATTAGAAATTGTAAGAATTTTATTTACAGCGACTATCTGGTGTATTATACCCCTAATTTTGGTAATTTCTACTGAATTTCCAGTTGAATGTACCGTACATTTGAGAAATATTGCTAAACTGTACTGGAAATTTTACAGGGCATTTTTCTCCGTGTACGTAGATAGATAGATAGATTAGATAGGTATAAAAACGTATATTTATTACTCTGAATTGTGAGAGGGAAGAAGGGCTGTCCCGCAGTCCCAAATGAAAATTTTTTCAAACAAAAGTTGTAGATTGAAATCTTAGAAATAATTTCGATTATTACAAAAATTTCGATTTGACTCTTCCTTTCCTTATAATTTCGCATAATACTGCGTTCAAATTGGAGAAGGAAGAGGAACAATTGAAAAAATTTATAGCACTGATAAGACGTCTAAAATTTTTGCGATTTGATAAAATTTAATTTCACACAGATTCACGCGATCACAAATAAGATATCCCGAGCAGCACACTCGACAAATTATCGAAATAAAAAATCGACAGAATATCGAATTCGATAAAGTGTCGCGTTAGTTCCGCATAAATCGTGAAATTATCTTTCGATATATAGATAGATTATCGACGAATTATAGTTAGCAAATATTTCGAGATTATAGTAAGATATTTTATCGATAATATATCTATAATATCGAAAGATAATTTCACGATTTAGGCGAAACTTTATCGAATTCGATATTCTGTCGATTTTTTATCGATTTTTTATTCCGATTTTTCGTCTTTTACTAGCTTTTTTCTATAATTAAAACTCATTAATTAGCATAATTAATACATTAAACTATGCCTAAACACATTATTCATGTTACGGTAAGAGGATCATTTCAGAAAAAGTCAAAAAAAATTATAAAAAATCTGCCACCCGTGGGGCTTGAACCATCTACCTGCTGCATGGTAATCCTCTTCCTTAACCACTATACCATACCTTATCGTTGAGGAATTAGCAATAAAACGCTTATAATAGGCAGTTTAGTACTTCCAGACGTGTTGGACTTGGAAAAATTTTCACCAATTTGGAAATAATTTCAAATATCGTCACAAAATCGTTGAAAAATCGTTCGACAAATTTCAGATTATTTTTCGATAATGTAGTTTCAAATATCGCCACAAAATCGTTGAAAAATCGAATTCGTGGAATTTCATATTACGTGTCGATAATATAGTTTCAAATATCGTCATAAAATCGTTGAAAAATCGAATTCGAGAAATTTCAGATTACGTGTCGATAATAAAGTTTTATATATCTTCACAAAATCGTTAAAAAATCGAATTCGAGAAATTTCAGATTATTTGTCGATAATATAGTTTCAAATATCTTTACAAAATCGTTAAAAAATCGAAATCGAGAAATTTCATATTACGTGTCGATAATATAGTTTCAAATATCTTTACAAAATCGGTAAAAAATCGGATTCGATAAATTTAATATAATTTGTCGATAATATAGTTTCAAATGTCGTCAAAAAATCGGTAAAATATCGAAGCCGAGAAATTTCATATAATCTGTCGATAATATAGTTTTAAATATCTTTACAAAATCGTTAAAAAATCGAATTCGATAAATTTAATATTCTTTGTCGATAGTATCGTTGACGAATATCGTCATAAAATCTTAATAATATCGAATTCGATAGTTTTTAGATTTTTTGCCTATGAAGTTGTACCGATAAATCTTTATAATATCGTGAGAACATCTATAGATTTTTAAACGATTTTTTATCGATACGTTACATCTTCCGATATTATCGATCGAGTGTGCCGCTCGGGATAAATTCAAAATAATTAACTTACTGTGAGTGGAAATCGTCCAAGAAATTCTGCCTTCGTCTCCATTCTTATCACTTTGAAATCAAATCATTGGCGTTTTTACTTAAAAAGAAGAAAAAACATCAAACAAAACACAAAATTCCCCAACAAAATCAAAAAACCCAGAAAAACCTTTATTTTATTGTTTAAATGTCACTGCAATACATTCAAGTACACGTTCATGTTTGAAACTGACTTCTCTCATTTGTAAAACGTATTGAAAGAAGTTGTAGTGAAAATCGCATGCTATTCGCTAGCGAATATTGCGCTAATATCGTAAGAAATATCTGCACGTTTTCTACTGCGATTTTAGCATACGATTCGTATGCGAATATTGTGCTAGTATCGTAAGAAATATTTGCACGTTTTCCACTGCGATTTTAGCGTACGATTCTTATGCGAATATCGCGCTAATATCGTACGAACTTTTTGCCTGTTTTCAATGTGATTTCAGGCATGCGATACGCAAGCGAATATCGCGCTAATATCCCACAAAACATCTACAGGTTTTTAAATACGATTTTAGCATGATATTCGCCCACGAATAGTATACGAATTTATCTGAGAAAATTTTCTTCGATTTTTGCTTTGATTTCGCATTCTATTCGTATACGAATAGACCGCGATTTTCGTCTCTGTGATTTTAGCATACGAATAGCAGACGGTGTGTTTACCGGGAAGCTTTTGATATTAGATCTGTCTCGAAGTGGTGTAATTACAGTCTGAATACCGTGATGATTACTTAGCAAAAGGAAGAGTTTGACTCCAGCTTCATTCTGGCAATAACATCGAGTGATATAATAGATACAATAATATACTCATCGTATGGTGGATTTATTTTTATATTTATAATAGAAAAACGTCGCTGGAGTTTTATTGTTATTTGTCGTAGGCGCGTATCAAAATTTATGATTTATTAATACTACGTGCAGTGTAACTTGAAACCAAAATATAAATCGCTTTTCGCTTAATTCTTTCGCCGAATCGTTTCAACGGCGCGAAAAAGCCAAACGATTTTCGGATAATGTAACGTAATGCTTCCTGCATAACGAACGCCGTCCGTACGTTTGGCCGGAAGTACGACAAAACGGGAAATGAATCGCACTCTCATCCCCTATTCCATGATAACGATCAAATGTTAATCTTTTTTTTATAGCTTTGCTCTTGAAAAATTATTTCAATCTTGAATTTTTTTTAGTTCAATGGAACGTTCAGTTCCAACACTTTTTGTAAAAAAATCCAAAATTAAGAATTAAAAAAATTCGAAAATTCGAAAAAAATTAAGGAAAATTCAAATTCCTAAATTAACGATTACAGTAATTTTTCATATCAAAAATTTAAAAATGAGAAAAAAATTTAAATATGAAATTTAATTCAAACTAAGTAATAAAAAACTAAAAAATAGGAAATAACTTGATAAAAAAATTAATATTATACCTATTAAATCAGGAAAAATAAAAAAATTAAATGGAAATATTTGAAAAAAATCAAATTTGGAAAAATTGAAATTGAATTTAAAATCAGTGAGAGAAAAATCGAAAAAATAAAAATGAAAATTACAAAGAGGAAAACAAAAATTAATAAAAATAAAAATTATGTACCTATAGAAAATTAGGAATTGAATTTGAGAAATTTCTGAATTACGTAGGTAATAAAATAGTTAGTGTGTAAAACAATTTTTCTGATAGAAATAAGTAAATGAAAATTAGGGAAAAACAATTAGGTAAAATTAATTAAAAAATTCAGCGCTTCGTCAGGGGGGCGAAGCCCCCTGGACCCCCCTGGTTAGCTCTATTTCGACACTACGTTTGAAAGTATGAAACATAGTATATGCTTTTACTCTGTGACAAAATGTCTAAAAGTCATAAAAATTAATTTCCATGGAAATTTAAAATTAATAAAAGTCGCTATAATATAACAAAATGTCCAAAAGTCACGAATATTAATTTCCATGGAAACAAATAAAATTCTAAAAAATGTCCAAAAGTCATAAAATTTATTTTAAAATTTTTTAAAAATTCCGTTTTAGAATGTCTGACAAAATGTCTAACAAAATGTCTGAAAGTCATCTTTCTAAAAAAAATTCCAAGTTTCAGAATGTCTGACAAAATGTCTATAAAATGTCTAAAAGTCACAAAATTTCAAAAAAATTACAAGTTTCAAAATGTCTGACATAATGTCTAAAAAGTCGAATTTATTGAAAATTTTCTATTTTTTTATGCCATCTAAATCTAACCTAATGTAACCTGACCTAACCTAACCCAATGGGGTCGGATTTTGGTCTCGGGTTTTGGTCGCGGATTTTGGTCTCGTTTTTTTCCATTTTGGTCATTGTAAAAGCATATACTATGCTAATAAAAAAAAAAAATCAGAAAAAACTGAACACAGCGAAAAATTAAATTTGATAAAAATTGGAAAATTATTACCTACCTACTCCTACGTGCAAAAATTGCAATAAACAGAAAAAAATATCAGGCAAACTGAAAAACTGTAAAAAAGTAGGAATAATTGAAGAAATCAAGTTTTAAAATTAGTTAATTGGAATTGAATTTGAAATGGGTGAAAAATGAAAAATATGTACCTGAAATTGAATAATACTATAATAATAGGTATTATAGGTATAATTGGAAAAATTAAGAAAAATTAAAATTCTGTTGATTGAAGATTAAATATTGCTAAAAATGAGGGGAGCGGAATTGAAAAAATTGAAAACTGGAGAAATCAAAAATATTAAAATTTACTCGTAATTTAAAATAATTTATGAAAACTGAAAAAAAATGAATAAATAAAAACTGATGATGAAAAAAATTGAAATTGAAAACAATGGAAAATCAAATTGTAGCTACTTACTTATTAGTTATTAAAAATCAAAAATTTAAAGAATTGGAATTAAATTTTAAATAACTGAAAATAATAAAAAAAATTAAAATAACTTATAAAATGTTTATTTATTTATTTATTTTTTAAAATTAGGTATAAAAGGTGTATTTTAAAATGAAGTTTAATGAATTTTCACAATTTTGAAAATGGGTACATTTTTTTTAATTCAGTTAATCTTCAAAATTTGATAAAAAATCCAACATTTTCAAATTTTGTAAAAAAACATTAAAACTTTTTAATTTTTATGAATTTTTGCAATTGAATCAATTTGTCAGGTTTAATCTGGTTTAATAAATTTTAAGCACTTTTTCAAAATTTGGTAAAAATTCAAAATTTAATCAATTTCTAATTTTAAATTTTAATAAATTTTTGAAATTATATCTATATCTATATCTACCTATTAATTTTGAAAATTTTGGAATAGGTACCTAGTCAAAATTTTAAAATACGTAGTTGCTTTTTATTATTTTTTTAAAACCAGTTTTTTTGGAGTTACAGTATTTTTCAATTAATTTTTGTAGAAAAAATTCTGATTTTTTTGGAATATAAAAATGTTTATTTCAATAATTTTTTTCAAGTAAAAAAAATAAGAAGTGAAAAAATCTCTCAAAGTAATTTTCTCAGAGAAAAAAAAAATCACTTATTTTTTTGGAGTAAAAATATAAGTATTATAGGTATCTATTTTTTTCGTAGTGAAAATATTTCTCATGCAATCTTTTGAGTGAAAAATTTTGAATATTCTTGGAATAAAATATTTTTCTAAAATTAAGAAAAAGGTAAACAATTTAATTTTTTGAAAAAAATCTGAATTTTTTGTGATAATTTTTTTGAATTTTTCGAAGAAAAAATATCTTATTTTCAAGTTTTATTTTTTTGTCTCATTTTTCACCATTAAAAAATCGAGTTATAGTCTCTAGAAAATTCCAAGTTGTCAACCCTGCATGAGGAACATTCCCTTATATAGGAACTTTTTCAAAACAAAGTTGATATAGGTATGCCCGAGCAGAGGGAGAGTGAAGCATTGAAAATATTCAATTTAAAGCTCTAGGTATTTTCAACATTTCATGGGAGAATTTGAATTTTTGAGAATAACACGGATTTCATGATTTTTTTCTCTTTCTAATTTGTAGACAAATTTTTTCTTTTTCAATTTTCGTTTTCATTTTTTAGCTATTTTAAATTTTTAAGCAATTTTTTTTCCTATTTCAAGTTTGCTTTTAATTTTTTCAGTGATTTTATAGGATTTTATTAATCCATGTTTGGAGTAAAATTTGCCTATTTGAAGGTAGCTTTTTTGATATTTTTAAAAAATTTATGTTTTAGTCATTTCAAATTTTTTGGTAAATGTTCGATATATTTTGCGAGTAAAATAGGCAAATTTTTCATTCTGTTTCAGTTTTCATTTTTAAGTTGTTTTAAATCTGGGGTAATTTTTTATTTTATTTGAAATTTTTTTTTCATTTTTCATTAATTTGCATTAGGGTGTTTTTCTACTCGTATCTACGGTCCCTTCTACAAGTATTGAAATATTTTTGAAAATTATTCAAGAGTAAACAAATAAAAATAAGGTATAGGTATAAGTACCTATTTGATTTTTTTTCAACTGATCAACCAAAGTATGCCTCCTCAATTTGAGTACCTGTACCTTACCTACTGCTTCTGACCTGACTCTCTCTCTCTCTCATTTCTCTGAGGAATCTGCCAAAATCTCTCTGTAAAAGAATCCAAGCGAAAAGCTGCAACCTGCCACAAATAAACACGCACTTGATAAACAAAGAGAAGATGGTACAATTGAAAGAAGAAAAACCCACCATATGTAGATACAAGGCTTACAACCGCACAAATCCATCGACAATGTTTACAGGGCGAACGACAAGTACCCAACGTGTATTATCCCTTTTATGAAATATTCGCTAGCTGATCGAATTTTAAGCCTAAAGGGCTTATTAAATATTACAGCTTCATTCGTTCGGTCATCTCGCGGTTTTAAGGGTGGGATTTTTATTCTTTCTGAAACCCCCCTCCGATATGAGAACCATAATTAGCGGGCTGCACCATCTGTCGTGTCGATGTTACAGTAGCTAATCTTTCTTAGCCCTAATAACTCTTTCTATATACATTGTATCTTTCCATATACCATAAGTTAAGGACATACATTATAAATCGCGCTAGGGTAGCAACCCCTTGTTGTAACACTTGCAGTATATAATTCCATTATTAAACGTGTTTGTATTAAGAGGGTGTTATTTGTTAACGTCAAACGACAATTTGGATTTTTGGTCTTCCTCTATGTGTAAATGCGAGCTGATTAATTGAGAGAAAAATTTGTTATTTTTATTCGTAATACGAATCAAATTGAGTGTTGATGTGGTTTCATTTTTTCGTACTCGTGCGATGTGGATTTGATTGGCAATGCAAATTGGGATTTTGCACTTGATGGCGATGAAGTCTTTTGTGATTTGTTTTGCATGTTGAAGAAGATTTTTTTTGAGAAAACCTGAAAGGGATATTGAAGGAAAGATATCTAATGAGAATTTAATAAGTTTTCAATTTTATGTAATGCGGAATACCATTATGGTAATCATTTATTCAAAATCAATATCGTATTTATTGAAATCTTAATTCGAATAAATATTTATTTTTTTTAAAAATGATCAACGTTTCCTGAATGATGACCTCCAAAATCTTCCTATTTTCGTCATTCTGTGCTCCTTACCTATACTTGTATTATCTGAAATATTACGTATTTTTCGTTGAATTTCTCATCTAATGTGCTATAGTTAATTGGAGCTACTACAAAATAAAAATGGTCCCACTTGATGAACAGAATTTAATTTTTAATTTTTTAAAAAACTTCAGAAAAATTGTAATTTTAACTAATAGGTAAAACGGATTTTTTTTTAATTTCACCTCATTGCATTTTTTTTCAAGTTCCAAGTTGAGACTCCTGAAAAAATATCACGAAATTATGATACCTAATTTTAAAATAATTATGAACTACAAATCTCAGAAAATCAAAATTTTATTAAAAAGTTAATTTTTTAGAAAATGATTACTTTTAGAAAATTTTCTCATAATGTTGAGAGCAGGCAGAGGAGAAATTGAGAATTGTCGTTTGAGGGTTCGAATTTTTTAGAATTCATGACGTCGTTAATCTATCTCTTCATTTTGTTACATATTTTCTATTTTCTGAGAAGTGAGAAATACCTTTTTTTATATTTTTAAGGATGGGTAATAATAATTCTAAAAATTGAAAATTAGTGGTTAAAAAAAAAAATTAGAAAGTCAATTCTGAAAAAATGTAGGTATTAAATCAGCCATATTTTCAGGAAAAAAAATTTGAAGAAAATTTTGATTGGAAATCATTTTTGAAAAAATATATCTTTATAATAGTATGAATAAAATGATCAAAATTTAAAGAAAATGTTTCATACCTACTAGTGTTTTTAATTTGAGACTAAATCAACCTTTTGAATTCAATTGATCTTTTTATGAAAATATTTTCAAATAACTACTTAGGTACATTAAATTTTTTTTATAAAAATGTTTGAAAAAATTATGACAATTTTTTCTTTTGACCTGTTGTATGAAAACACGGTATTTTTTGAGAAAACAAATTGAAAAATTTTAGAAATGAAATTTGAAGAAAAATAATTTTTGGCACTTTTAAGAAAAAATTCAACCAAAGGCAATTCCAAAAAAATGTACCTAGATACTCAATACAGTAAGTAACTTTGAAAAAAAAAATTATTTGAGAAATTAATTCAATGGAATATAAATCAATGCATAATTTATTGTCACTTACCTATTCGCTTAATTACTGAATAAATTAATCGTATGCATATTTTTATACCTAGAAGAAAAAATGTCTCAATTTGTTTAAAAAATTCCTGATTTTATGGCTACCTGAAATTTTTCAATTTTTTCAGTGAAAAAAATTTCTGAATTTCCTTGAAATATGAAATAATGCTTAGGTACCTACCTTATTTATTTATTTATTTTTTATTTTTGTAATCAGCTTCAACTTTTTTTGGTGTAAAGAAGTACTTGAGTAAAAGATCTTTCATTTTTGGAAGGAAAAAGGCCTTCCATTGTTTTGTATAATTTTTTTTTTAAATTTACAATTCTTGAGGATAAATTTTTTCAAAGTAAAATGAATTTCTAATTTTATTGGAAAAAATATATTATATAACCAATAACTATATAATTTCCTTTTTTGGAATAAAAATTTCTTCATTTTTTTTTTACTTAATGAAAAAAATCTCAATTTTTTGAGGAAAAAAAAATTTACGTTCAACATTACAAATTCCAGCTGGATTATTCCTTCGGGAAAAACCAAGCCACACCCTAAAAAATTCGAAGTTGCCTCCCCTGAAACTGACACAACCCAATGAAAAGGTCCGGTTAAACTTATGGGTTTAGTTTTCGTGATTTTTAAATTCGAAGTTCACAGTATAAAAAGTTCTTATTAACAAAAAAAAAAAAAAAAAAAAAAAAAATCACTCAATTTTTCAATTATTTATTATATAGAGACTAAGTATTTCTAGTCGAATTAAGAGTGCTACAAAAGAATTCCAAGAATCAAAATTGTGCAACGTGAAATTTTCTGTTTGCCAGCAGCAATAAGTTTTTTCTAGGAGACTTCGATTGCTCCGCTCCGTCCACACCCACTATGCCTATAATTCTACGTATGATACTTGATATTCAAAATTAGAGAGTTGGAAGAGGTTCAATTGAAAAAATTTTCAAACAAAAGTTGTAGATTGAGATCCTATAAATAATTTTAGTTAATCATGAAAATTTCGCTTGCACCTCTCCTTCTACTTCAATTTCACATAACACTGCACAATAATTGTGAGAGGGAGCTGGGTTGGGTCAATTGAAAAACTTCTCAAACGAAAGTTGTAAACTGACGTGAGATCCTAGAAAAAAATTTAGTTTCTGTAAAAAATTCGTTTGTATCTCCTCGCCCCATCAATTTTGCAAAGCACTAAGAAAATTTTATATTGGAAAGGAAGGGTCATGCGATTTTCTTATAACAATCAAAATTATTTTAATGATCTCAATCTACAACTTTTGTTTGAAAATTTTTTCTATTGGACTCTCTCGACTCCCACTCACAATTTTGAATAATGAGTTGAAACTTACAGAAGGAAGTATTCACATACAATGTAAAATTGGAGGGGGAGGAGAGGTCCAAGCGAAATTTTCATAATAACTAAAATTATTTATAGGATCTCAATCTACAAGTTTTATTTGAAAATTTTTTCAATTGGACCCCTCCCACTTCTCTTTCTAGGCATAGTATGGAGGGAGGGGATCTAATCGTGATTTTTGCAGTACAAGTTTAAAATTTAATTATGAATTTTATACATCACGAATTTTGACTTCTCTTTAGACCTTCAGTTCGGTCAAGTCAAAATCATCAAATCGACCATTCTATTTCGCTACCTATTAAAATTTATTTTTCTTTGAATTTCCATAATGGTACATCTTCACAGAAAATCAGAAGAATGCAACACATTGTACAAAATATAATAAAGATATTGATGATGTTATGACTCACGAATTCTAAAAATCCGTACTCTCGAGTGACACTCGTGGAAATTTTAAGTAGATAATTTAACTAGGCTCGTGCTTGTACCTAGGTAATTGAAAAACAATGCTATATTATCATTAAAATAGTCAGAAATCGTCGACGAAGATGTTGTTTCACCTCCTAGCGCCATCTATGGTGCACCATGGTAACTTTATTCATTCCTTCAGTGCCCTCTATGAAACGTTGACGAACTAAACCGAATTCATTGTACGTACAGTACGTATTTACTCAAATTATAATGTAGGTAGCTAGGTGTAGGTACCTAATACCTATGTAGGTATGTGGAATGATTGGGTCGTTCGCGATTATTTTTTGTACTGCTGGTATTATCAAAGAGCAGTTGAGCTGCCGATGCCGACTTAATTTCACCTTGAACGTAAATTTATTGTATTCGAAAATTAAAAAATTAAATGTACCTATGGGTAAAATACCTACGCAGGCTACGCAATAATCAATGTTTATTCATAACTCTAAAATAAAAATTCATTTGTACGTATGTAGTAGGTACCCACGAAGCGGTCAACAATAAAGAAATTATAATTAGTTCATTATACAAAATAATTTCTGCGAATTTAAATCCTAAATTAAATCCACATCTTACCGATGTTAATCGCATAACCAACACGACTCTATTTTGAAATTTTGAAAAATTAAATTGCACCGTGGAAACAGTTCAGGTGGCGGTGGTGATTTTCGTAACTTTTCGAATACGAGTAAATTTTGTCATATTTTGTGAAAAAAACACCTGCCGCACTACATTATTTTTCTTGTTGTACAATAATCGTCATATGCGTTAGTTTAGTACTACACTTTGTCAGGGACGCTCCGAAAGGAAGGGGGGCAAGGGGGCAGCTTGCCACTCCAATATTTGAAAATTTCCTGTTTTAGTTGGGAATTTTCAGTTTGAGTTGGGAAAAGTTGGGAAATTTTGAATTTCGGATGGTTCGAAAGTCAGAAAATCGACAAAAGTTGTAAATTTTCAAGATTTTGCCCCTCCAATATTCCGACTTTGGTTCTTCCCTGCACTTTGTTTCAGTTTCAAATTTTACAATGTTGTGTCGCGTTACGAGGTTATACCTGGTTCGAAATTGATACCGAAGTTCGAGGTTTTTATCATTTTTCAACGTATAAGTTACTTGGATAGTTTTTCAAAGTGATGGGTCTAAAATGTGCGTAATTAACGTAAAATCACGATTCGACTACATTTTATTCTATAAGTTTCAAGTTTTAGTGTTCAAAAAGCACCTTGTTCGAGGAAAATATCGTTGGAAATTACGTAACAATTCTTATAAAATGTTAAATTAACCAGTCGATTGAAATAATAGAAGAAAAAAAATGAAAAATTTTAGGGGGCACCCGGGTTTGAACCGGGGACCTCTCGATCTGCAGTCGAATGCTCTACCACTGAGCTATACCCCCCACACGAGATTCTTGGTAGAAAACTCGCTTCACTAGCCGTGTTTGGCATTTGACCCGTAACGAATTTGAATATTCCACTATTGTTTCTTGTTTTATCGAATAATTTCACGTATTTTTTACACGATATGAAATTAATTCTTCTATAAAGAATGTGCAATTGTTCAGAACATCGTCATCCTGTTTAATAACGATAATAAGTCACATTACGTTTACCTTGTTTCGCTGCCTTAGCGTAATGGTTATCATTCTTTTTTATCGTCCAATGATGAATTTTACCATCAATTTTTAATTTATTTTAATTTTTGATGACGAAGTTCCGTCGCATGATTAATATGGTATTTCAGTGATTATTAATCGAGAAAGATTATTTCGAAAAATTCTCATGGAATTGCTAATTACATACCTGTAAGATACCTATGTGTGTACGACCGACGATGGTAATAGGCTTAGATAGATACCCACTTGTTCTGATTTTTTTTTTTTTTTTGAGAATTGTATTATAATATATCATTTTTAACTTGAATCAATTTAGGTGTATTTTCCTCGTTCGTATGGTGCCACAAAAAAATCACTTTACATGTTAGTACAACTGTCAGTACTTCTACTGTATTACAGTTCAGGACGAAAAGTATGAAAATCGTGAATAAGATCCCAAACTGTGGCTGCGAGAATAATATCGTTGCGAAATTGTGTTCTAGATTGTTTGTTAATTGTTTACGCACACAAAACATTCAACTTATCCATACTCCATTCGTTTTTTTTTTCTCAAAGTTCCTTGAATTTGGTTCTCATTTTCTCTTGTGCAGTGAAGAAATGAAACCATGGAATGCGATTTTTTAGGATTTGATAATACCGATATAAATTCTGGAAATATGGGTGAGTTCCCGGTAAACACACTGTATGCGAATCGCGTACTAATAGAGCGCTAAATTCGCATTTATCGTATACGAATAGCATGCGAAAATAGCGTACTATTAGCATATCAAAAATGTTCGCTTTTTTAGCGGCTAATTTCGAATGCTAATAGTACGCGAAATTAGCAGCGAATGTAGCGTTCTATTCGATGTTAATTCGCTTGCGATTAGCGTTCGGAATTCGCCTCTAAAAAGTAGGCAAATGATTTTTGACGATTTCCACTCAGCAGTAAATTAATTATTCGAAAATATATCATATTTGTGATCGCAGATCTGTGGAAAATGAAATTATGCCGAATCGTAAAGTTTTTGGAGTACCTATCAGTGGCATTTGATAAAGTAATTTTTAGGAAAATCAAAATTACTACCAAGATTTCAATCTACAACTTTTGTTTGAAAAATTTCTCAATTTGAGTCCCCCCCCCCCCCTCCAATTATGCCCAATACTACGTAGATAGATAGATAGATAGATAGATTAGATAGGTATAAAAACGTATATTTATTACTCTGAATTGTGAGAGGGAAGAAGGGCTGTCCCGCTGTCCCAAATGAAAATTTTTTCAAACAAAAGTTGTAGATTGAAATCTTAGAAATAATTTCGATTATTACAAAAATTTCGATTTGACTCCTCCTTTCCTTATAATTTCGCATAATACTGCGTTCAAATTGGAGAAGGTAGAGGAACAATTGAAAAATTTTATAGCACTGATAAGACGTCTACAATTTTTACGATTTGATAAAATTTAATTTCACACAGATTCACGCGATCACAAATAAGGTATAAATTCAAAATAATTAACAACTTACTGTGAGTGGAAATCGTCCAAGAAATTCTGCCTTCGTTTCCATTCTCATCACTTTGAAATCAAATCATTGGTGTTTTTACTTAAAAAGAAGCGAATTACATTTTGGGTTTGAACAAATTTCCATTAAGTAATTACCCTTGGTGCTATATCCACTATCCTTGCAAGTTTGAAAAAATTCGGTTGAAAACTACTAAAAATAAAAATTTTTAATGAAAATCCACTTGAACATCCCCCTTCCTCAGAAGACGTAAGAGGTGAGATATCGAGCTAAAAATTTTGTCACTGAGGTTTTAGTTTAAATCGTATGGACCCGCTTTCACTGAATAATTCCAAATTCGGTGTTTAGGGCTAAATCACCCCTATACTGTATAAAAATGAAATGAGAACTGAAAAATTCGTAATCAGTACCAAATATATAGGTAGTATAATCTATGTATAATCAAAGTAATCAGTACGAAAAATAGGTACTTATCACCAATTTTTTGGTTCTCATTTCATTTTCTTAGTAATCAGCTCAGAAATTTCGTCTCGTCATTTTTGTAACCGAATTTTTGTGTATTCATTACCTAACAGATTTTTCAGTGTAGGTACGTACTTTGTACTTTAATTTTGATTATGCCAATTTTTCTGTTTAAACGCATATTTCAAGAGTTGTAAGCGAAAAACAAGGAAAATAACTTTTATAGGCCCACAGTTGTGAGAGCGTGAGGTTCGGGGACTTTTTGATAATAAATCAGAAAACTGAAAAAAAAATTTTAAAAATCATTATTTTTCCTTATTTTACTGGGCTGTATATTGGGGTAGAGTCAGTGCTAGAATTGAGTGAATTTTTCAAGACGAACGCATTTTTTTATGTCAAAACCACAAATTGAAAATTGTTCCAATTATTTAATATTTTTTTAAATCCCCCTCTCTCATTTTTAGTAATTTTAGATCTTTTTTTCGCTGCATGGGTGTTCGATATTTTATACCTAGGCTTTTGAAAACATATGTAGGTATAAATTGAGAAAAATTGATTCATTTTATGAATTTATCAATATTTTGTTGAGCGTATGAAAACAATTTTTTATAAATTAATCCAGTTAGGTAATAAAATATTATTTAGATTAAAAAAATATATTAATTCAATTCATCCAGTTTAAATCCATTTTTGATAATGAGGTATGTACCTTATGAGAATTTTTTTAAAGGTGGCTCTAAAAAATAGAGGTTTTCCAAGAAAATTGAAAGTTTTTTTGTAAAAATTGTTCATTTTTGGAATTTATGAATATTGTTAATTTTTACAATGAATAAAAATTTGAAAGATTCAAATAAGTACGTATATTTTGGATTTGATAAAAAATTTTCCTCAAAAAATTGAGATTTAGTAAGATTTTTTCTCAAAAAACTTGAAATTTTTTCTTTAAAAATGAAAGATTTTATTCTAAACAAATATCATGTTTTTCCTAAAAAATTTTTAAAATATATCTATAGATGCTTTTAGGTATTTTATAAAAATTCATTTTTTTTCTCGGGAAATTGATATTAATTGAAAAAATTTTTCCCAAAAATGAGAGATTTCATTTCAAACAGAGAAATAAATTTTTTTCTTCAAAATATTTGACGAATAATCAAGAATTCAAGATGATCTATCTTCTTTAAAAAAAATCACGTTTTGCATACTGAACAAAACCAGAAGTTTTTCCTCAAAAAAAAAAAAAAAAATGTAATTAAGATTTTTTTTCTTTTTTTGATAAATTTTTTTCATCATTTTTTTCTCAAAAAAAATTAAACATACCTATAGGTGTTATCATAAAGTAGGTATAAAAAATATTATTTCAGATTTTTTTTTTCAAAAAATTGTATTTTTTTCCCAAAAATTGAAAGGTTTTAAAATTTTATTTTAAAAAAATGAGAGCTTTCTTTCTGCATAAAAAATAAACTTTTCCTCAAAAAATAAAAGATTTTTTTTTTCATAAAAATTGAAAAAAGTTTTTTAAAAAGTTCCTAGGTATGCACTACAGAAGAATTTTAAAGAGTTGGTTCATTTTTAAATGAAAATCGAAAAAAATCCAACTTTTCTTCAAAATTTGACAACTTTTAGACATTTCGTTAGACATTTCGAAACTTATAAATTTTTATAAAGATCGATTTTTTAAAATAAATTTTGCCTTTTTTTGCATCATAAGAAATGAGAATTTTTCTAAAGGTGGCTCCAAAAAATTAAGGTAAGTATTTTTTATCCCAAGAAAATTAAAAAAAAAAGGAATTCTATGAGAATGCAAGATTTTGAAAAAATAATACATTTTCATTATACACGGTGCGAAAGTACTTACTTTCCCCATTGAAATCAGTAGGGAAAATAAAACTTTTCCTCACAGTATTTACGCGCGCTGCGCACGCAATGTAAAGTAACTTAGCGTCACATAGTAACACACACAATGCGACAAAGTGTTAAAAGTTGAAAATAATATCGATATCAGTGTTTTAGTTCTTTGATTTTCAGTTCATTCGCACCGTTTATAATAAAAATTACATTACTTAATAGGGTGCGAATTGAGCTTTTCCACAGTAAGTATTGTTTGCTTAGCTCGCCTGGCTCGCTAAGCAAACAATTTTTACTTCACTCGCCTTCGGCTCGTTCAGTAAAAACATTTGCCGGACTCACCTACGGCTCGTCCAGCAAATGTCCCTACTGTGAGGAAAAGCTCAATTTTCGCACCCTATTAAGTAATAATATACTATTTCCTCAAAAAATTGTGATTTTTTTTTTCTCGATAAAACTAGAATTTCTCTTTCTGGAAATGAGAGATTTCATCCTAAACAAAAAATCATTTTTTTCTTTCAAAAAATTTAAAATTGCCTATCTTGAAAAAAAAACGGAAGAAACAAACATTAATTTACCTAGTACTCTCCAAAAAAAAAATAATAATAAAATGAAATATTTTTTATCCAAAAATTCTCTCTTTTTTAAAAAAACTGATGGGTTTTCTTCTTTACAACTTTTTTTGGGAATAAATATTTTTTTAAATAAGAGTTTCTTTCTACATGAAAAAATTTTTTCTCAAGAAATCAAGAAATCATTTTTCAAAAGAATTGAAAAATTCTTCTTTCAAAATTCGAGAATAATTGCACTAAAGATTTTAAAAAAAAAAACAACAAAAAAAACAGATAAGTATCTTGGATTTTGACCATGTGTAAGGGATTGGATTCATTTTGAGTTGAAAAGTGAAAACTACGGTTTGCCAAATTTTGATTTTCCTAAATAATAGATTTTTATGAAAATTAAAAACTGGCAGCCGTGTTCTGAAAAATTTTCAATTTTTCTTATCAAAAGAATTTTTTGCATTTAATAGGGGCCATTCAAGTCCAGTTTTGGCACTAAGGAGTTGTGTTTTTTTTTTTTTGTAATTCGAAATTTTCGATTCTTCAGCGATCTGCAACTTTTTAACCTCCTGGTAGCGAAAAAAAAATGAGGTCAATGCCCTAAGGAGGTGCAAAAACTCAAATTGCACTTTTTGAAAGGTGCTGGAGGTATTACGCAGGTGGCAGTGTCATTAACAAAAAGTGGAGGCTCCCTAGCTTCCCTCCCCTTTTAGGTACTTAGGTAGGAGGCTAAAAAATGTTTCAGGTGATATTCAACTCATAATGGGCCACCTCCTTGCATATGGTCAAAATCCAGATTTTTTCACTTCACCCTCATATGTCATTTCAAGTGTTTTCAAAATTTATTCAGAAAAAATCGCAGGTAGGATCAAACATTAGATACTTGCGTCTATGGACACTACGAATGTGTCACATTTACTCTCTTTAATTTTACGAAGTCCAGCACTTGTCACTACGTAGACATTGGATATCAAAATTGGAGTGGAGGGAGGGGTTCAATCAAAATTTTTGTCGTAACTAAAATTATTCATAGAACTTCAAGCTACAACTTTTGCTTGAAAATTTTTTCAAGTGGACCTCTCCCTCCCCACCAATTTTGGATAATGTAACATGTGTAAGTCAAAATAAGTTACATTATCCAAAATTGGTGGGGAGGGAGAGGTCTATTTGAAAAAATTTTCAAATAAAAGTTGTAGCACAAAGTTTTATGAATAATTTTGATTGGACCCCTTTGCCACGACCAATTTTGGATAATACAACTTATTTTGACTTACACATGTTACATTATCCAAAATTGGTGGGGAGGGAGAGGTCCAATTGAAAAAATTTTCAAACAAAAGTTGTAGCTTGAAGTTCTATGAATAATTTTGGTTATGACAAAAATGTTGATTGGACCCCTCCCTCCCCACCAATTTTGGATAATGTAACTTATTTTGACTAACTCAAGTTACTTTATCAAAAATTGGTGGGGAGGGAGGGGTCCATCTGAAAAAATTTTCAAGCAAAAGTTGTAGCTTGAAGTTCTATGAATAATTTTAGTTATGACAAAAATACTTGATTGAACCCATCCCTCCTCTCCAATTTTGATATTCAGTATCTATGTAGTGACAAGTGCTGGACTTGATAAAATTCAAGCGAGTAAATGTGACACATTCATAGTGTCCATAGACGCAAGTACATTAGATAAGGGGTAAATAATGTCGTCTATCAAGTCGTAAAAAAGAATCAATTTTGATTTACCTACCTATCTTTATCGTTGATGTTTTGATTGTTTTTCCTACTTTCAGACACCTTAATGAACGGAAATGAGAATTGAGAAATGAGGTAGCTATTTTTATCAGAAATGATAACGATCATAACGAAGTGGTTTTTCGTAAACTGATAGATAATTTATAGCGAAAAGATAACATTTTGTTATTTTTAGAAATCAATTTCCATTTTGATCAAAAGGGCGAAAATCTCGTCTTGCGATATTACAATTTTTTTTATTTTGATCGTATATTGTTATTTTATCGAGAAAATTTTGACTATCAAAAAAATAATTGAACTTTGTTCGCAATTTTATTAAATATTTTTTCTCGAAACAATGTCATTTTCTCACACGTTTCGACGGATTTAATTTGGTGGTGGATTCGGTGTGAAGAAAAATTACTCGTCAAAAATTCGTTTCCACGAAAGCGCAAGTAGAGCTTGAAAGTTTCGGTTTAAAAACTGTAACACATTTTTTATAAAAATATTGGCAACCACTGAGAACGCTTCTTACGATTTGAACCACTGATTTAATGTGACCATGAATGTCTATTCATAGAATGCGATACGCACGCGCAGAGTAACTCAACAAGTAGTTCTGTACTGGCACTATGGTGGGGGGATTACCGGCGGCAAGGTTGATTGTGGCAGGCATTTTCGGTGATCAACGAGCAATAAGACGAGTTCAGTGCTTCAGTGCTTCAGTAGTATAATAACATGTGAGTGTGTGAGTGGTCGGTGCGGTAATCAATTGTGATTTCGCGTTTTTTCTTGATTACACACTCGAATATGAAATAATCTGGGTTACCAGTTTGATGATATTTTTTCGATCTTAGTCGTATGCTTCGTGTTTATGGCTGTGCTTTCATACATATTATAGCTTGATCACACAATAATATCGTGTATTAATTCGTCGTCGTCAATGATGAAACGATATTCTGAGTAAAGTTCTTCGTCTTTTCGGTAAATTGGTGCGCGCTTTCTCGGCCATTTTTCGAATAAAGTTTACACAGCCATCGGGTGATACTTTGATTTGATGCAATTTCGTAGTTTATGCGGTTGTTTTAAATCGGACCGTCTTTTTGTAGGCGGCGAAGAAGAGAATACCAGTGCTATTGGTATAAGTGAAAATATTAAACCTGTTTACCAACATTTTAGCAACATGTCCGAAGGTTAGCGGCTATAAGTAAAAAATCTGTATTTTATTCTTATCGAACACTGGTATACATTTAATGTAAGAAGTCTACGCTCGGATTACCACCGGTTAACGTGTGTATGTAGAGTTTTTTGACCGAAAACGAGTAAAAGTTTGCAAACAACGATTGGAACTCTGAATTCTAATTTAGGTAGAACCAGTTTCGGTGTCGGTGACAAATTTCATCTCCTGGTCTGCATTCGATGAGCTATGCTACGTTCAAAATGGTCATCTAGATGCACGATAGTCCAACAGGGCAACAAGCAAGTTCGAACTGATTTGGTACACGTTTCGATATCTGTATACTGGGCCAGATTGAACGTGTCAAAATTTCGTTGGCGAGAAGGCAGAGGTAGATGTCCTTCCGAAATCTTCGTGACTAATTGTACTACACACCTTTGGAACTCGTTGTATGAATCTGGAAGGACATCCACATTTTGATAAGAATCTAGCAAATGGGACGTACTGTACTGTACCATTAAATTTAATCTGCCAAAATTCACGATACTTGGGCCATTATCGATTTCTATTCTCCTTCATTTCGGGTTTCTCGTGCTAGCTCATTAATCATTTTCTGATTATTTTAGTTCCCATTTTGGCAAATTACCATTATTGCCGATTGAATACGAGATTGGATTGGTTGTACACGCCTTTGGAGTATTACTATTTTGGTCAATGGCATCGGTGAAGATGGAATATTGATCGAGACCCAAGTGGAGCTGTTTTTGTCCCGAAGAAGAACGATTTGGAGCAGTGTAATTCCTACGATCGATGGTATCAAAATTTTAGCTAAATGGTGTACCGAAAGTTCAGCTACTGCTACTGCTGTAATTTATTCCTGTCCAGAAGCAGAACAATTCAGGACAGTTCAACTTGAACTATCGAAAGCATCGAAAGTTCAGCTACCAGTGTGTCATTGAACCAGACTTCATGATACTTCATAGAATTGAATATAATCAACTGCACCACCATCACATTGATTAGTTTCTTCGAAAGCTCTCATATTCGTGGATCATTGAACTGGCCTGTACAAGATTTGTTCCGGCTGACAAATTAATGTGATTTATCGTGTATCAATCAGCGATATCAAAAGTTCAAAAGACGATGACGGATTATCGCCCCAAGAATATGCATCATTTCGCCTTCGTCGAAAGCTATCGTGGTTCCTGTATTATAAATAGCACCTCGACATCGAATAGCTCTCGAAATTCGGATACTGCAACAAATCATCGAACCAGTCTACGCAAGATTTCTTCCGGTTCAAAATAAATGCGATGCGAACCAGGTTAATGGAATTATGAAATGGCGTAATAAATGTTGATTTATCGAAACTACACATATTCGACGATATAGCCTATTTCGCCCGAGATAAGAGTTCATTTTGTAATTATTCCTTCTTATCTCGACCGTTCGTATCCGTTGGGGTAGTCTGGCCTGTGTTCTGTTGTTCGCAGTCTCCGAGTAATATGGCTAATTTCATATTCATCAAATTTATATTCTTCACTTATCGAGCATCGTAGTATATGAATCGTGTATCAACGATGAAATTAGTCATCGAAGCAGATTTTCAAATTAGAACGCAATCGAAGCAAAATTTAATATTTCGAAAATGCTTACATATTTCAATAAAATAGTGTAATTGGCATCGAATGCAAACTTTTCAGTTTTCAGTCAGAAACCTCGTATAAGGTAATGTTGTTAACACGACGCGACGCAATAGAATCCTTGCATGTCGTCGCCGGTATGGTGATTCGTCGATGGCTGTAGATAAAAATTACTATGATTACGTCACTGTATTTTGTTGAAACGCTTTCATTGGTACATCTATGTACATGAATCTATAAAGTATCATGCGGGAGTTCAGCCTGCACCTTGTCAGCTAATTTAATGCTTCCTTTGGATATGCGGTTAAATGTAATCGTCGACTGTGATATATTCGAAGAAAGAATGTTTAGGAGTATTCTTCTAATGGTATCGAAGATTACTTTCATTTGCTAAGTTTGAGAGATTTCAAAACGATGATGACTTGTAGATAAGAGCTGATGATAAATTCGCTCTTTGAGCTTTCAAATGGTTCTACTTTGGAAGCTGTGAAATTTTCTAAATCGAGTATAATTATCATTTTGTAAGAGCTGGGAAAACTGAATCAAAACTGAAACCAAAACTAAAATAAATGACAAAGACTGAAAAGCAAAACTTAACTGAAAAATTTCAGTTTTCACTTTTCACAGCTCTGCAAAAAAATAGGAGATTTTCTTCTCAAAAAATTAGACTTTTCTATTTAAAAAAAAAAAAATTATGCCTAATATTGACATAGGACAACGAAATTATAACTTCAAATTTCGTAAGAATAAAAAAAAATTGAAAATTTTTTAATTTGGAAACTTTTAGCTCAAAATTTGAAGTCTAAACTAAAAACCAAAACCGAAAACTCAAAATGAAATGACAAAAACTGAGAACCAATACTGGAAAAAATAGATCAACTAATAACCTTCTTAAAGAAAACCCATCTTTACAATTTAATTTAAACCTCATTGTAGGGGCGCGATAATCCTGGTAATTAAAAGCACCCAAAAAAAAAAAAAAAAAAAAAACCAAAACTACTGAAAAATTTCACTTTTTGCAGCTCTGCAAAAAAAATTGGAGATTTTCTTCTCAAAAAATTAAACTTCTCTAATAAAAAAAAAAAAAAAAAAAAAAAAATGCTTAATATTGACACAGGACAGTAAAATTAAGTATAACTCCACATTTCGTAAAAATTCAAAAAAAAAAAATGAAAAATTTAAGCCCAAAAACTGAAGTTAAAACTGAAAATTGAAAACCAAAAACCAAAACTGACACTGAAAAATTTCAGTCCTCATTTTTCACAGCTCTGCAAAAAAATCGGAGATTTTCTTCTTGAAAAATTAGACTTTTCTATTTTTAAAAAATTGTTTATACCTAATATTGACACAACATGACAATAAAATTAGGTACAACTTCAAACTTCGTAAAAATTAAAAAAATTCAATTTCCGATTTGGAAAATTTTACGTTTAAAAACTGAAATCAAAACTGAAATCTGAAACCGGAACTGAAAGCTGAAAACCAAAACCCAATAACCCATGCTGAAAATCGAAACTAAAACTGAAAAAGTTCAGTTTTCCCAGCTCTGCATTTTTTCAACCCATAAATTGAATTTTTTATTTTTGGAAAGACGTCTGACTCCTCTCGTCGTCCTCGTTTGTGCTATATAGGTTCAAAAGTACCAAAGAAAGTTTAGTTGTAATTGAGTACTTATGATCGCATTGGTATAATTAGACATAGAAATGTATGCTCTTACACGTTCACTAAATTTTATGTTTTTTCTATTTCAGCTGTGACCATGGAAGAGAAGATAGAAAAACTCGAGAAACTGCTCCAGATGAAGGAGGCGGAAATTATCGAGTTAAAGTCGCAGCTGGATAAATTTCAAAGTGTGTTCCCCTTCAAAATGGGCGATACGCCGTTTGGCGGACGTGCTCGTGTACGAAAACAACGTGCTCAAGGAATTTCCGCTGAACCTCAAACCATTCAGGATTTAAGCCAGAAAAAATTCCCCATATATCCGAAAAATGACAGGTAATTTTTAATTGAAAATACATCATATCGTATTCTTATGGTCATCACTTCATCAGGTACATTTCCTGAGAATAATTTCTAATTTTTTGACATTCACGTGTGAGGTTCGTTAAGATATTCTCGAACTGAATACCTACGATAAAAAAGAAAATTGAAACATTGTAGCGATTAAGATTCTATGATATTTGGTTAAACGTCGGAAATAAATTTCTAGAATGCTCGTTCGCACACGATCGCCAAACGTGTTTCATCTCGAGTGCTAACACTTACACGTCTTGATGAGGTTATTTACGAATCACGCGAAGTTTTATTTCAATTTTTGAAACTGTAGCTTTTGAGATTCGTCATTAAAATCATAGATAACGTGAATAGGGTCGCGTATTATGCATTTTATGGACCATTAAGCAACCAGAAGGCGGCCACCTGTAGATTCCAATGTTTTTCCTGTGTCTCCCAATAGTCTCTTTCACAGTTGGAGCGCAGATTTCGGATGGTTGATGCAAATTTAGCCGAATTATTGCAACGTTCATGAAAGAAAACAAGGAATTTGTGTTTTTCAAATTTGAAGAATTTTTTTTTTTTTAAATTCGAAATTGATTTTATTGCTTTAAAAATTGGTCTACAAATTGAATGACTTTTCCAATTGTACCGTTGCATTAATTTTACCCAAAAATAAAATTAAAATCTGAATTTGGGGTTTTAATATCTTCGGTATTTGAGGTAAAAATTACCAGATAAGTACGAGTATATTTTGGCAGAATTTTCAATAAAAGTATCAAAAAATAGATGTCGATAAGTGATGACATGAAATGATTGAATAAAAATAAAAAATAATCAAGGATTCGAATTCGGCATCTCAAACTAGCCCAATTTTAACACTTTTAGCGATCATTTCATTCAATATTTTATCAAGTCACTTTTTGATTGAGAATTCATCAACTTACATTAAGAAAATGAAAAAATACTGCAAAAATACAAATTTTTCAATTTTGGGAGAAATGATCGTTTGACTTGAACTCGAATCTGTGATTAGTTTTTTTGATCACTAGAATTTTAATCACGTTCATGAGTGATGAGAAAAATCAAATTTGTGAAAAATGAATGAATTTAGGTGAAATTCGGGCAAGAGGCGTAAAATTGAGTCCCTTTTGACGTACTTCGAGAAAAAAAAATTGATAAAAAAATGAGCGTTCAGTGGTGGAAAAAACACGAATACAAATATCGGTTTTCTAAAGTTTTAAATATGAACCCCCCCCCCCCCCCGAAAAAAATCCAAAAAATTGAATGAAATCTGATGAAATTGACTTGTGCCGATTGACCTCTTTACCCACACTAGAGCTTTTAAAATAGAATTTTCTCTGCTATTTGAAAAAAAAAATGTGATAAATCTTAGTCCTAATTTTTTTGAGACAGGGGATTTCTCAATTTTCGGGAATTTTTGGATGAGTCGAGGAGTATAGTTTTTTGAAAGTTTTGTGAAAAGTGGTACTTGATTTTTGAAGAAAAAAAACAATAGAAAACATGGCATCATGCTCGGTTTTGTTGAGCGAGTCGAATTTCGAGAGAATTTTCTAATGGAAAATTCTGTTTTCAAAATTATCATCCGGAACTCCGGAAGCTGGTGTGTTCCATTGAAAGTAAAATTGATAAATTGAAAAAAAAAGTGTTTTCTTCCATGAATATAATTTTCATACTCCATATAATCCTTGAAATATGGACAACGCAAGGTGTTGAGACGTCCTCGTCGCGTTTATAATTTCATTGCCGAGTAAACTAGCTAGTGGCGTCGCTGAGATCGAATACATATATTTAAATGGTTTAACATGTTATTATTTTAATTAAAAAACAACCGTTACTAACTGCACGACAGACCTTATACACATAGTTACTTACTATTTACCTATTTTTAAAGGTTGATGTTGTATACATTATGAATGCCTATGCAGTTTATTTAGGTACTTAGGGTCGAATTCATAAACATTCTGAGTACAAGTTGTCAAACATACTTATGCTAATTTTCATGATATTAGGTACTCAGGTTGGGTATACAATGAAAAATCCCATTATAGCCAGTTAGCCACCTACGATACTCAAGTACACACATATCTCAATTCTCGGGTAAGATGTTGGGAACGTGCGTTGTCACGTTTTGCTAATGTGTAAAGTTGAAGATATTGCGAATGAATTGATTTTTTTCAGTTTTTATAAAAAAAATTATTCATTGTAATTTTCAACTTAGTTCGATTATTATTTTGTTGTTAAATTTTTATTGATTTTAATTGTCAATTTTTCTGATTTTTTTTTAAGTTACCTCCTAATTTAAAAACTTTTTAATAACTTTTAATTTTCAATAAGTGACTTTCTATTTTTTTGAAATTTTTCACTTCTAAATTTTTACTGATCTAAAAGTTGTAATTTTTTTATTATTCGATTTTTAAACATTTATACTCGTAAAATAAATTCTCATTAAAAAAAAGAACGAATTTCTTTTCAATTTTCAATGTTATCTCAGAACACCAAAATTATTTTTTCATTTTTTCAATTATTTTGATTTTTACTGTTCTAAAATTTTTAATTTCTTACGTGGTTTTCTATTTTTTTTTTTTTTTGAATTTTCAATTTCTTACGAATAAATTCTTAATGTTATCAAATCCGAAATTGCTTTTTAAATTTTATATTACGACGCCGACGCCTCAATTTTTAAAATTTTAGATATTTCAATTTCTAAATGATTTAAATTTTTCCAATTTTTTGTAATCTCTCCCCCTCCATTAATTTTTAATTTGCAATGAATGACTTTCTAATTTGTTCAGAAAAATCTGATTTTTTTTTTCAATTCTTCTGAATTTTCAGGAATTAAATTGTTTCCAATTTCTTATGAATGTCCTTCTCATTTCCTTTTTTTTTTTTTTTGTAAGTTTTCTTCTTTTTTAAAAATTTTTTCATGAATTTTACTTTCTTTAATTTTATAAGAAAAAACTGAAAAAAAATCTTCTAAAAATTTGTAAGTATTGAAAATTTTTGTAACTTGATTTTTTTTTGTAAAAAAATACGTTTTAACTAGACGAAAAAAGTTTTCATCAAAAATTGAATTTGAAAAAATGAAATTCTTCTTTGAAAAATGTCACAAAAAACTTTTTTCAAACTTGAAACATAAAAAATATTTTTACTTCCTCTAAATACGTATCTAGTTGAAAAAATCAAAGTGTTAACGATGCTTTTATTTTTATTCCTTAAAAAATTACAAAATAGAAAAGAAATTTAGAAAAATGTATTTTTTTAAATTTGTAATAGGTATGGGAAAATTTATATAAAATTCCTAAAAATTAATTTCAATAGAAAAAAAAATAGAAGAAAAATTTTCAAGCTCCGAAATTTTGAAAAAAGAAATCGATTTTTTTTCAAATTTCAAAACTTTTTTCTAAAAATAAAAAATGATAGACTTTTGAATAAAAAAACATGGTGTAAATTCAAAGTTGAAAAAAATTCGAAATTAGAAAAGTGTTTTGAACTCCGATGAAGATGAGTTGGAGTTGGAGTTCACTCTTTTTTCCGGAATTTCCCTGCCCGCTTGTATCGCATGGCAGAGCATTTTTTCCCCTCATGCAACGTTTATGAATTCAACCTTAATGTAGCATTCCATAAGAAAAGGGTCAACTTTGGCAAAAACAACTTTTCGAGAAAAACGCAAAAATGTGATTTTGGGTCAAAAATATCGATTTTTGGTTTTTGACGGATTCGTACACTATCATCCTTCTACTTTCACCTGAGAGTGGTTGAGACACTTGAAATCATTTTTTCACCGTGGTAACATCGTGACATGCCATCGAAGGTCGGGCGAGATAGCGACTTAGAAAAGGGTCAACTTTGTCTCTGGCACAGATGGCATCAAGGAACACCAAGTTAAGTAAAACTTGGTATTTCTGATATTTTCTGGGGGTTTGATAACTTTTATAAAATTATTTTTACTTCAGATCAGAAAACTTTAAACTTATTTTTTTCTCAAAACTAGGTTTTTCAAAGTTCAAACTTCAAACGCGTCCCCAAGCGTGAATTTTGTAGGTAGAGGGCTCACCAATAGCTCATTTTAAAGGGAATTTAATGTAGATTCAGAATATGTGCCTAACTCGAAATCGAACCGAGCGACCAAGTTGACCCTTTTCTTATGGAATGCCACCTTTATAGGAAATTTAATTCCAACAAATTCCGAATGTTAGGGGAAGGTCTTACGAAACTTCAGATTTGGATACAACCTGGTTCCATTAACAAAAAATTTTTGTGCGCATGGTGCATCTCTTAAAAATTGTAGGGGCAAGCTATAATAAAATTGAAGCATTCTTTTTTTTTAATTGGGTATATATGGGCAGTGCTAAAAAAATAACATTTTTTTCTCTTGAGGTTTTTGTCCAAATTTTAAAATAAATGGGCAAGGTACAAAAATCTTTCCTAACAAGGGAACCTTGGCAACTCATCAACTCCGATAAAACTGAAATTTGGCTCATTGAAAGATCATATTACACAGACCTCCGAACCAAATTTTGAGCTGTTGAAATTGATTTTTCGATTTTTGGCGAATTTTTCTAAAATTAAATATAGAAAATAGCTATTTGGTAAATTTTTTTTTTTTTCAAAAATTGGAAACGTTTAGATAAAATTCTGAAAATTGGTTTGTACTGAAGTCGGCCACTTGAGTGAATTTCGACCATTTTCGAAACGATCTGGAGTTTCCAGCAAAATTTGACTGTTCTCCAGCAGGCTGGAATCGCTCTAGATGGTGCTGTAATCAATTTCGGCAGCAAAAAATTTAATTTTAGGGTTATTGCGATTTTATCAGTCGATTAGTACAGTTGATCTCAAAATCTGAGATGACGAGTTAACATACGTGTACTTAATACTTATTAAATTACAACTCGAAAATATTGTAGGTAAGTCAATTTTTGCTGCAAGCTCCAGACCGCTTCGAAAATGGTCGCAAGCGACTCTGGGTTGACTTTTAGAGTGGAAGTAGTGAAAACGTAGTGGTTTGAAAAATGGGTCATGAAGGTATGAAAAAAATAGTTGTTTCGAGGTAAAAGTAGTGAAAAAATCAAAATTGAAAATCGAAAAATCAATTTCGTCTATCAACAAAACCGCTGATTTTTTTCTGTGTATTGGTTGCATTGAGTAGTAAGTAAATTTGGATTTCAAAAGTCTGTGGAGGTAACTCATAATTTTTTTGAAGAGGTTCTCAATTTTCTGTATTTTGGGGGGGGGGGGGGTCTGAAAATTTTGCGTATAATACTAAAAAAATAGTGGCTTTTGGAGTAAAAAATCCTGTAGACAGTTGACACCATGATAAACTGATTTTTAGAAATTTTATCTCAAAATTTGGGATATTTTCACAATTTTCAAAAATACGCCAAAAATCAAAAAATCTGATTCTGAGGTCTGAGTGACATGCTCTTTCAGTAAGCCAAATTTCAATTCATTCATTTTATTTCTTAGTTTTATTTTCCCTTGACCCTTCAATTTTTGAGATAGACACCTTGGGTATGCAATATTTTTTGTTCAAAATCTGAAGTTTCCTGTGTAACTAAAGGAAGAATGAAGGGAAGGAGATAGTTGAAATTTGATAATTTTTCCAATGAATTTCGATCATTTCTAACAAGACTTCTGCTGTAATAAGGACCATATCGACGCGTTTTGTTGTTTTGTTCTCATTTCAAAGCACCTGCGGCTCGATACACCTAGTGAAAGAATATTACACAAATTATGATCATTCTCAGTCATTCGGGCGGAATTGTCGTAATCGAGACAGAAAATAATTAGGTCTAAGACCAATAATCACCTGGCAAACCTTCGAAATTCGAAAGAGTAATGTACTCAACTCAGGACTGACGACAATATTATTGGCATCAAACAAAACTAGATATCTCTTGGTTCGTGTCGTATTATAGGTTATATTCAATTCAATCATAAAGGTGATACGAGTGCTCATCTGTGCCAATACATCTGTGTATGTGATCGGTGTGGTGAACAAGGTGAATATATAAGAGTATATTCCGTTTAACGTAACAAAATCGTGCATATTCACTTAGGATAATCATACGAACACTTGTTCAAGTACATCTACCTATTGAATTACCTATATAGCTGATTTGTTGGCTAGTTATGGTGGAGAAATGAGGTGAAAAGATGGCATGCAATTTGCAACTGATTAAATACTCGCTGACGGGTGCGCAGCAATTTAACCATCGATGGTGTATTTATATTTTATAAAAAATATCGATATTGAAATTACAAATCCACAAATGGTTCTTCGCATCTCTCAGCATCACGACTCAACGGTGCCTTGTCGATCGACTATAGAAAGTACGATAAACACTCAATACATGTGATACTTTTGGCGAAAAGACGATCCGCGTTTAAATTATATGCGTAGAATTATCATCACATCTCGAGGAGTGTCGTGTGTGACATCAGTCGAGTCGTGCTGAAAATAGCAATTATTTCATCTACAAATTTAATTTATTAAAATTAGCCTCGCTATGAGTTTTCGAATGCGGAGATAATCGAGAAAAGACGATTGTATGAAATCATAATAACACACGATGCCGCCCCGTAAGTGGAAAAAAAAGAAGAAAAAACACCTTGTGCGACAGAGCTAGGCATTAACTAGACCAAACTAGTTTCTTTATGCCGTGTGAATCTGGCACTAGCAGCTTCCAAATCACTCACCAAGAAAGATGGCAATGGTAAGAGGAAAAAAAACATAAATCGGTGAATTTCTTATTGGTTGGTTCATTCGTCCGCGTATATATAAATCAACATATCCTCCTCCTACTCGTTCGTTTCTATTAATTGATCAAATGGTATTCTGGGTGGTAATTTTGGCCCAGCTCTGTGTGCATAATTTCTTCAGAGTTTTTCTTTCCAAGATCAACTTCCGAATACGATTATCTTGCGAATTTTCGGGGTAACCGATTCGAATTTATACAAAAGGTATATACATGCGTACTTATACCGGTCCCAAATAAATATTATCTTTCGAGCTTCTTCAAACAAAAACAACTTTGCAATAATAAACAACGAACGGTAGTTAAACGAGTAAATAAAGTAATCACACTTCTCTTTATCGCGCACCAAATGAACACTCGATGAACGCAGGACGACAAATGTATGGGAAGTTTTCGAGTTTGGCGCCATTTAAGGC
This sequence comes from Balanococcus diminutus, assembly GCA_959613365.1. Classification (NCBI taxonomy): domain Eukaryota; kingdom Metazoa; phylum Arthropoda; class Insecta; order Hemiptera; family Pseudococcidae; genus Balanococcus; species Balanococcus diminutus. The sequence goes on from OY390716.1 coordinate 26,587,859, forward strand.
CAATTGAGGCGAGCATATGCAACCTTTGCTACATCTGTGTATCGAATATTGACTAACGAGCACTTGAAAGGTATCGCCAATCTTCGGTGTTTTCCACAGTGATGTCAGTAACGAAATTTTTTTTTCCGTTACGGTATTCGTTCCGTTACTGTAACTAAAAATCCTGAATTTTGTTATTTGTTACGTTACTTGGAACGAAAATGGTACCGACAGGGCCTTGTAACGTTATTTTTCAAGTAACGTTATTTTTTTCCGTTCCGTTCCGGTTTTTTCGTTACAACGTAATTTTTTCCGAAATAGCCAGAAATCATAAAAAAATTGCTATCTTCATTTTTCAATGTAAATTAATAACTATCAAGTCCAATAGAATAAAATAAACATCAAGAACTAAGAAGAAAATAATACAAGTTTGGTGGTGTTGCTACCTATTGGACCCCTCCCTCCCCTCCAATTTTGGATAATCCAACTCATTCAAATACATTATTGAAAACAGGGGGAGGGTAAGAGGCCCGATTGAAAAAATTTTCAAATAAAAGTTGTAGCTTGAAGTACTAGGAATAATTTTGGTGATAACAAAAATTTCAATCGGATCCCTCCCTCCCCACCAATTTTGGATAATCCAACTCCTTCAAATACATTTTTAAAAACAGGGGGGAGGTAAGGGGCCCGATTGAAAAAATTTTCAAACAAAAGTTATTGCTTGAAGTTGTACAAATACTTTTAGTTATTACAAAAATTTCGATTAGACCCCTTCCTCCCTTCCAATTTTGACTATAAAGTATTATGTAGCACTGGACTTGGTAAAAATTTTTCGAAGTTGCACCCCGTGAATGTAAACAAAACAATCAAACTAGACGTTAGTGAACATTTTCTGCGGTTGGCAGTGCAGGCAAAGCAAAAAAACTGAAAAAAATAACGAAAAAAAGTAACGGAACGTAACGAATTTTTTTCGTTATTTGTTACGTAACATAAAGACCATTTTATTGTAACGTTATTATTTCGTTACACAATTTCTGTTCAAAAATAAAGTTCCGTTACTGTTCCATTACTTGTAACGAAAAAAATTCCGTTATTTTTCGTTTTTCGTTACCGTTATCGTTACGTTCCGGCATCACTGGTTTTCCACGGATGTGCTATTGTCATAAGATACAGTGGCCTGATGTAGTATAAATAAGCTGTATCGAGCTTCTCGGAAGACAAGGCAAAAAATAACAATTTGTATGTGTAGTATAAGCCTCATTAAAAAAACGAATTCTTCGAGACCATCGCTTATCTTATACAGTATAATTTCGATTCTAAAAATAATTTTTCGCGGTAACGTTTGTATATATATTACGTGGATGTATAGGATATTTTAATAAGAGCCCGTATCTATCTCACTCATGCTTCGTTTCAATGATTAACAACCTTAAGTAATGATACTCGATCGCGAAGTAATTTTCCGCCATTCAAAGATAACTCTGTTTGATTAGCTTTCCTTGGCTGACAACATTATACGATTTCGAAAATATTTTATTACTGTAGATTAATTTCATCGCGATATTCAGCAGCGTTGTTAAACGATGGAGCAACAGATACGTACGTCTTGCTTCGTTGAGAAATTCATTTTGGCTCGATTATGGTTATTTTGTTTCAAGGAAATATTTTAAAGAATGAATGAATATTTTCTGTTGAGCAGTGAGCTGGAAAAAGGGGAAAATATGGAGCTTTTGTTTTTTGTGCAGATTTTTTTACGTACCTTGGTGTGAGGTGCATAATTTAATATTTATTCGTAAAACTTATTTCGAATGTAACGCTTGAGTGATGTTGGTGGCATTGTCGATGTCGCCGATTTTATTTTTCCCCTACATTTTTCCTGTAACATTATTGGTCATGTTTGGAACTATTATCAAGGTATAAATGTGAACATGTAGATCAACGCTTAATTACGTATACACAATGACAGGGTACCCATCATGACCTCGTTTATTGCTTTTTGTAACATTGTACATTTATGATAGAATTGTGAGCTGGTGTACGCACTACGCAACAACTTTAACCCTTTTACAGTGGAAAAAAACTGATAGATGAATGTAAGAAGCACGTTGATATTTCTAAAACGTAATGGATGTCGTACGTACAAAAATTTCTGGAAACACGAACGTTGATTCGGTCATAACATTCATTTTTGATGTACCTATCAAGTTTTTGCTAATTTTCTCGACTTTTTGAAAAAGTACTTTTTGACGGATTACGATTAAGAAGTTTACTAACGCTCATTCCAGTGGTAGCATTAGAAATACCATTCTGATTTTTGGAGTCGAATTTCCTAAATGTAAGAAATTCATATTGGTCAAAAAAATCACAATTTAAAATTTAATTTTTAATTTTTTAATACTATAGGATGTATTTCTGGACAAACTAAAGGTCCTCTGAAAATAATTGTAGGAATAAAAATTGTGGATTTTGATGTTTTCTCTCTGTAATAAGCTATTAATTTTTTTCTGAAAGCTTAGCTTTCGTGTATTTTATAATGGAAGTTCATAGTGTAAAAAAAATTCAAGTTTTGAACTTCAACTGAAAAAAATTACCAAAATTAAGCCTCCTAGAAAGAAACCAATCGTTTACTAAAGAAAGAAAATTTCACACTCTTCAATTTTGGTTTTCATCATTTTTTCCATAGCACCTTTAGTTTGGCCAGAAATACCTTTTGTATTGAATAAAAAATTGCGTCAGTCATTATTTTTAGTTTTTAATAAATTTTTTGTCAAAAAAATATGTTTTCCAAGAAGATTAAACACTCTTAGGAGATGGAAAATTTTGCCATCCACGATTTTGGTTTTATAAATTTTTCCCCATAGAACACTTCGTTTAGTCATAAAAATGGAAAAACATTTCGAACAAACATCACCCAAACTTTTGAATGAAAATTTTTAAGGTATTTTTTTCAAAATAATTTTTTAAAGTTTCAACTTTGAAAATTTATAACTTTTTATTTTCTACAAATCAAAAATTTTAAATTTTGGCTCATTTTTCAGAAATTTCGTCTACATTTTCCTAGTATTATTATTTCAATTTTTTCAAATCTTACGAAGTTCCCTTTTCCGGTGAAACATCTGATTTTTCATTTTTTTTCCATATATTTTCTCCAAAAACATTTTTCTCGTTTATTTTTTATTTATTTATTTTTTTAATGGATAATCAGTAATCAAGGTTCAGAAATACCAAGTGTTTCATTCATTTCGATCCTTATTCGTTTTTGTCATTTTTTGACTTTTTTACTTATTCAAATTTTTGTTCATAAAAAAACTAGTAAGTACCTAAATGCTATTAAAAAAAAAAAAACAGCAGAGTGGGAAAATGACCCTTAAACCACCCTATTTAAAAAATGTTACTATTTTAAAAAATTTCTCAAAAGTATAATATGTACATTTATTTTGAAAAATTGTCGAAAATTTGCCAGTTGATAATAAAATACTTGAAAATAATAATATACTTAATAATAAGTAATTACATAAATGTTACATTTCTTTGAAAAAAAAATTATAAAACTTTGTGTGAGTGAAAAAAGTGAAAAAAATAATCATTTTTGGGAGAAGGGGTGGTCTAAGAAAAAATCTTCTAAGAATAAAACTGAGTAATTCGCTCTTCACCAAAATCCTGCGCCCTCCTGGACCTGTGCCCCGCATAATTTTCGGACCAAATTAAATATATTATTTAAAATTTATTTTTTTGTTAAAGTATATATTGATATATGAAATTATAAAAAATATTATATTAATGAAATGAATTAATAATCATAAATTTGGTATAAATTGAATTATAAAAAAATATTTATTTTAATTTGACATTCAAGTATCAAATTTATTAGTATGTGCTTTTATCATCAATTAATGAAAACTATGAAATGCATAGAATTCGTAAGGGGACATAGAAAAAATGTAAAATTTGGGGAAAATTTGATCCACGTTGAAAATTACAGAATAAATTTTTATACTTGATCTGGAAATGTGTACCTATAATTCTAAAAGTCAGTGTGTCGATTTTTGGTCGGTAAGATGTTGCAAAAAAAATTTTCTCAGCATTTGTATTGGTAAACTTTTTTTTGAAATTTTGAAAAAAAAAATCTGAACTGTAAGAACAGTTGAAGAACATTTTTCAATTTCACAAAATTCCTAAAAAAAATGGCATTTTTTAAAATTTCAAAATGTGTCTTTTTTGCCATTTTTGCTATTTGTGAAATTGTAGTGAAATAACTACCCGGTAAACACACCGTCTGCTATTCGTATGCTAAAATCACAGAGAAGAAAATCGCGGTCTATTCGCATCCGAATAGAATGCGAAATCAAAGCAAAAATCGAAGAAAATTTTCTCAGATAAATTCGTATACTATTCGTGAGCGAATATCATGCTAAAATCGTATTTAAAAACCTGTAGATGTTTCGTGCGATATTCGCTTGAGTATCGCATGCCTGAAATCACATCGAAAACAGGCAAAAAGTTCGTACGATATTATCGTGATATTCGCATACGAATCTTATGCTAAAATCGCAGTGGAAAACGTGCAAATATTTCTTACGATACTAGCACAATATTCGCAAACGAATCGTATGCTAAAATCGCAGTGGAAAACGTGCAGATATTTCTTACGATATTAGCGCAATATTCGCTAGCGAATCGCATGCGATTTTCACTACAACTTCTTTCAATACGTTTTACAAATGAGAGAAGTCAGTTTCAAGCATGAACGTGTACTTGAAAATATTGCAGTGACATTTAAACAATAAAATAAAGGTTTTTCTGGGTTTTTTGATTTTGTTGGGGAATTTTGTGTTTTGTTTGATGTTTTTTCTTCTTTTTAAGTAAAAACACTAATGATTTGATTTCAAAGTGATGAGAATGGAGACGAAGGCAGAATTTCTTGGACGATTTCCACTCACAGTAAGTTAATTATTTTGAATTTATACCTTATTTGTGATCGCGTGAATCTGTGTGAAATTAAATTTTATCAAATCGTAAAAATTGTAGACGTCTTATCAGTGCTATAAAATTTTTCAATTGTTCCTCTACCTTCTCCAATTTGAACGCAGTATTATGCGAAATTATAAGGAAAGGAGGAGTCAAATCGAAATTTTTGTAATAATCGAAATTATTTCTAAGATTTCAATCTACAACTTTTGTTTGAAAAAATTTTCATTTGGGACAGCGGGACAGCCCTTCTTCCCTCTCACAATTCAGAGAAATAAATATACGTTTTTATACCTATCTAATCTATATATCTATCTACGTAGTATTGGGCATAATTGGAGGGGGGGGGGGCTCAAATTGAGAAATTTTTCACACAAAAGTTGTAGATTGAAATCTTGGTAGTAATTTTGATTTTCCTAAAAATTACTTTATCAAATGCCACTGATAGGTACTCCAAAAACTTTACGATTCGGCATAATTTCATTTTCCACAGATCTGCGATCACAAATATGATATATTTTCGAATAATTAATTTACTGCTGAGTGGAAATCGTCAAAAATCATTTGCCTACTTTTTAGAGGCGAATTCCAAACGCTAATCGCAAGCGAATTAACAGCGAATAGAACGCTACATTCGCTGCTAATTTCGCGTACTATTAGCGTTCGAAATTAGCCGCTAAAAAAGCGGACATTTTTGATATGCTAATAGTACGCTATTTTCGCATGCTATTCGTATACGATAAATGCGTATTTAGCGCTCTATTAGTACGCGATTCGCATACAGTGTGTTTACCGTGTATCGCACACTTGACTATAATTTTTTTTTTAGAAATTTCTACTTTTTTTTCAAAATTTAATCAAAATGAAATTTTGAATATTTTGCTGAATTTCAAATTTGTCTATTTAAGTCTTATTAATTTTAAAGTTTCATCAAATTTCAAATTTTAACCAAGTTCTGAATTTTCATGAAATTTTAAGAATTATGCAAGTAATCAAGTATTATCAAACTTTAAACACTGATTCAGTTTCAGGAATGTATCAGAAAAATTGACAAAATTTTAAAAATTTAAGTACTAAATCCAGAAGATTTATACCTACCAATTTTCGAATTCGTAAAAATTAGTCAAAATTTAACAAAAAATACAACTTTTACAAATTTTACAAAATTTGGCGGAATTTGATCTACTAATTTCTAAAAAATTTCCTGAAAATATTAAAATAACAAATTTTGAAATTTTTAAAATTCAATAAAAAATTTTTAAATGTTTGAAATAGATTTTTTGGAAATTTTGGAAAATTGGACAATTTTTTAAATTTTTCTCTGTACGAAGGTTTTCAACCAAGTATTAAAAAAAATTTCAGAAACATTTTTAAAATTGAAATTTGTTTGTTCAACTTCTCATTTTATTCGAATTTCCGTTTTCTTCAGTTTCAGTTGTTTTAAATTCAATTTCGATTTTTCCCCTTTTTTTCCCAATTTTTGATTTTTTTTTCAACTTTTTTAAAATTTAAATCTAGCCGATTGGAGAATTCATTTTTTTTTAAATTTTCGGTGATTTCTAATTTAAATGAATTTTTAAAAACAATTTTCCCATTTTTTAATCATCTTCAGTTCAGTTTTCATTTTTTCAGCTGTCAATTTTTTCAAATTTTTATTTCATATGAATTTTAATTCCTTTCAACTTTCAATTCATTTTTGGTTCAACTTACACTTTTTCCAGTTTTCCAATTTTTTATACTCAATTTATCATTATTTATGTGTATTTCTTCAATTTTTTTTTTTTGAAAGGTAACCGTGTAGTGGGTACCTTTAAGGGCTTATCTGATCTATGTACAACTGGACACCCGGGGCTTTCAAAAAATCCTGATGTGTAGTACTGCAATGGTCTTCTTTTTTCACATATCATTTATTTCGTTTCAAAAATGAATTTTCAATAAGTGATCGATATATGAATCCTTGAAAAAATGATCCATACCTGGTAATTTGCTTCATGAGATTTGAAAAAAAAATTTCAAAAATGAGTTTTAACGAGAGAATTCCAAAAAAAAAAAAAAAAAAAAATTCACGAACAAAATTTAAGCTACAAAAAAGTTTGAGTCAAAATGTCGATGCCTGTACTGATCTTCATAAATCAGGTTATTTTCCATCTCTCGCCATGTACAAATACCTACGTAATATGTCGTAAAATATGTTTATGAAATTGGCGCGAAATGGCCGCGAACTCTACACATCCTTGTCAAAACACCCCCGATAATCGCCTGTTAATTGAACGGATTAAACCTAAAGAGGTGAAAAATAACGAATTCAGATCATTTAACAATATTAAGGTATAATCGTAATACCCACGATAAGTATATGTAAATGAGAAGCGAAAGTTTTCGCTATACGAGTATTCCTATTCCCTTCAGCCATTGCGAAATTAAAAAACCGCGTACAATGGCGCGTGGGCATCGAATTCGAATACATGCGCATTGATTTTTCGGCAAAATAAGCCACACCTGTCGTCGTATCCAACTAGGATAATTTTCGCCACCTCGAGGTTTCAATTTTGCCCGTTCAAGGTTAACAATAAGTACTTACGCATACGATTAAGTAAAAAAAACACCTTTTGGGAACAATATACGGGGCGAATTTCGTTCACGTCCAAAATTACCTATATGTCTCACTTTCACTTGGCAAGATGTGATAACCTGTAATTACGCGTATAATGCCAATTTTTTAATTGGTGCACGACGTGGTATTTTACCGATGTCGAAGTCGTTGGCGTATGAGAGGAATAGCAGGTAAAAGAAAAAAGGACTTGGGTAATCGATTTAGTCGGTTGATGGGTTTTGATGAATTTTACAAGGCCTTTTGTATATTTTTTGTCTATATTTTGACGATGATTTAGAGTCCAAAGTGTACGCGACCTTAAGGTGAAGAAGTAAATTCGCGGATATTCGATCGGTATTTCTCGGTTATGGGCATTTTTCAAATATCTTTACAAAATTATCGATTCTATGGTGCGAATTTAAAATTCGATAGGTATTTGGGCGAAATGTCTGTAGAGGGTCATCGATGGTAGACTCGCAGATTTAAAAAAAAAAAAAAAAAAAAAAAAACAAGTTCACTCCGATGACCGGTTCTTCGTGTTTAGAAATTTACCAATAAGGCTGCGGGTCTTTGAAATGTAAGAAAAAAAATTGCGTTCGCGAATTAATATTCGGTTCGGTCCGATAGATGAGAGAGACAGAAGAGTAGGAGAATGCTAAAATGTTTGAACAGCCTTGCGTGTTTTTTTCCTTCGCCGTCTCAATACAATGGATGGCCAACGGGTTAATTTCTTTCGGCTAAAAAGAATCATCTGCCCACAGACACGGTAGGTGTGTTTGTGTGTACGCGATGTCAGTTTGATATTTTTTTTTCGCTTCAAACCATCGACGTTTGCGTAGGAATGCAAATAGTACACATTGCGATTGTCTCGGAGCATAAATTAAAAAGGGTACGAAGGCAGTATTTCTAGCTTGATTAATCAGAGTAACGGTGAAGTTAACGAAACAGTGTTGTGATTAACGGGTGTCCGATCTTCGTTGGAAGTTTTGATCGATCGTGATCTTCGACGTATTCTTCGCGAATTTTCGTCTTCGCAGGAACCAAAATGTCGACCGAAGTTGTAAACGGTGTCGTGGATGAGAAGGAGAAACAAATTGAAAACCTGGAACGTCAATTGGACGAACAAAATGTGCAAATTAGGCTGTTGAGGAATGAAATCGAAAAATATAAGCAGATTGTGCAGCCTTTGACCAATATGGTCTTCAGTTTACGTACGATTGGCTTGAACGACGAGCTCATCCAAGAAGGAGTCGAGAAAAGAATCAAGAAAATTGCCATCTCTGGTGAACCGACTGCTTCTAACGTTCGGTTGGAAAATTTGAAGATTGAGAAGGTGCCGAAAACGCAAAAGTAAGCTGTGTTTAATTTCGATCAGAGTGTTTTATGGGAAGTAACTTATGAATAAATTGCCTTTTTCGGAGAAAAATTGTGGAAAGTGGATTCTATTAAGATTTTTTTGAAGGTTACAACTTTGTTGTGTGATACCTACTCGTATAATTGGACGAAGGAAACAAAAACGAGGAAATAGTGAACTTGGTGGGTGGTTTGCGTTGTTTCATGTTATCGCTAAAGATATTAAATTTCCGGTAATTTATGTTTCGGAAATTTCCGGGAGACTTGGTAACTTATCTAAAATTCAAGAAATTTCTTTTTCTTCAATATAAGGAACACATCTATTTTGGAGAGTTTTTCTTTTAAAATAGATAGCTCTAATGAGTGAACAAAATAGCGATTAATTCTTAATGGAAATTTCTTTAATCATATCCAAACATGATTCTCGAGCAGTCCGAATATTTTTTACCCCCACTAAAAATATATGATCAATTTTTTTAAATACAAAATTCGAGTTATTTTTTATGACCTCCAAAACTTCCATGTATATCTCAATCTGAAATTTTTATGGCATATACAATAATACATAAAAGTCTGGGATATTTGATTCATTGATATCTCATTTAGAATCGAAGTTATTTAGATCCTTGAGACATCTGGAAAAGGGATTGGGTATTCCAAGTGAAAATTTGAAAGAAAAAAATTGAAAAAATGAACCAATTTGGTCCAAATTTAGGTTGATAATGTTTTTTAAAAAACACCGAATGATATTCAATAAAAAATTGAATGCTAGAATATTTTTTTCAAATTGAAAAAAAAAAATTCCACGAGTCTTGTACTATGCGCAAGCAACCCGCAACATCGAATGATGAATTTTACATCTTAGTAAAAATTGAAATATATTTAAAATTTTAAAAAATGACAGAAATGAAAAATTAAAGTAGAGAAAATAAAAAATTGGAAAAAACCGAAAATTTAAAGAAAATAGAAATTGAAAAAAGCTGAAGTTGAATCAAAAATCACTAAAAATTGTAATAAATTGTAATTGAAATAAAATTTTAAAAAGGGAAAAGTCAAAATTTACAAAAAAGTGAAGGTTTGCTCACTTTTTTCATTAGAATGTAGTGTGACTAATCATACTCTTAATTTTTATGTCTATAATAGGAATGTGCATAATGTAGATATTTAGTTTGGGTATTTTTACGAGGTTTGTTTAAGAGTGTGCTCTGGAGGGCAAAATCTTGAATCCAAAGTTTTTTTTTTTTTTTGGACAAGTCAAGGTCACGATGAAGGTCCCAAAATTTATCGCTTAAACGCAATTTTTTCCATAAATAGATACATTTTCCAAAATATTGAAAATAACTCAACTGGATATTGTTATAAAGAAGCATAATATCAAAACTTCATGACATTTCGTTCAGTATTCACCGAGAAATCACGTAACTAAATTTTTTACTGATTTTGCCCTCCAGAGCACACCCTTAAAGAGCATTAGGTACTTAAATCTTTACCATGCCTTCCTCTTCTTATCTACTAAAATCAGCGCGCGCAAGGACCAGTAGCGTAACGCAAAATTTTGGGCCCCCAAGCAAGAAATACTTTTTGACCCACCCCCTTAATTTTTTTGCTTTTCGTCAACATTTGTTCAAAAAAGAAATTAGGTATTACAACTTTTAATTGATGAAATGATCTAAAGAAAACAATAACTTTTGAATGACAAAGAACAAACTTTGTGCATTGCCCAAATAATGAAAATCCAAGAAATTTCTTTATTGAACCAGAGGAGCTGGAAAAACAATTCAAGTTCGGTTTGGATAAATTCATTCCTGACGTGCAACTTGCATGCTTCATTTTATTTAAAACTCTGCAGAAATTTTTAAACTCAAAATAAAAAAAAAATTACACGAATATCATTCATTTTCTTCAAAAAATCTTCCATGAAAATTCTCGACAAGGAGTAAAATTTGTAATATTGGATAATTCTCCATAAAAATGTGTTTTTAGGAAAATCTGTTGAAAAATTTTTTTGAATTGATTTTGAAAATTTTTAGATTTTACAACAGGATGAAATCATAATTTTTCTTCAATAAATTCTCCATAAAAACTCCTAGTAATGAAATTTTCTGATTGGAAAATTCTTCAGGAAAAAATGTGTTCTCAGGAAAATCTGTTGAAAAATTCTTTGAATTGATTTTGAAAATTTTTGTATCTCACATTTTTTTTGTATGTATTTTTGAAAAATGAAAATTTAAAAAATTCTACGAACCGTGCTAAGCTATTTATCTCTGGACAATATAATGAATTTTCAGTTTTTACTTTTTAAAATTTTGGGCCCTCAAGATTACTGGGGCCCCCCGCAACACGGGGTCTGCGGGGATCGCCCCTACGCCACTGGCAAGGACACTCTTTCATTACACTCGACCATCTATTTTAACCTACTCAAAAACATTCGATGTTGAAAAATCGCTTCGATATTTTTGCAAATTCATTTAAAAAATTTGGAAAAGTTTTACGTAATTATAAAAATTGATATTTTCTCATTAAAAAATTTTCTGGAAAAAATCACATGATATGTACAATAAAATTTGGAAACTATCTATGAATTATAATAATTCATTAAAAACGAAAGTCCGCAAAAAATTGTCATTTTTTTCAACGTGATGTGAAAATATTAAAAAAAAAATTTAATTGTAGTTAATTAAGTAATAAGTTCATAAATTGAAAAAATGCTTTGTTTAAAATATTGAAAAATGAAAACATTGAGAAACTTGACGTAAAAATTGAGAAATAGTTTAAGAATTGAGAAAAAAATGAAAACTTTGTAAATTGACCTGATGTTGACGAAAAATTAAAATTTATTATTATGTCGATTTTTGCAATAATAGATGAAAAGGGAAAAAAATACATCGCAAATAACGCCGGAGGTCTTCATCTATCTCCGCAGTCTGCATAATAACGTCTTGAGAAACGTGTTCGCTTGCTAGACGGAAGAGTTGCCTAGTTCGATGTTTTGAAGGCGATTCTATTATATTTCATTTGAACTCGTGCATTGCTTATTTGAACGCAGTTATTGATTTCATTTGACATTATAGCTCAATAAATAAATAAAAATATCAAATTACGTATTCGGAATTCCTATTTACGTGTTCATTAATTAATATTAATTTTACGAATAACAATTTGAGGTTTACTCGAATTTCAATCTCGACGCATGTGGAATTTTACTATGTGTGAAAAAACCGGAAAAATTAACTTTTGAAAAAAATTATTCTTTTGAAAAATTACGTTTGGACGTAGAAGATTTCATTTCAAACAAAATTTGATTTCAAAAAATCAAGTTTTGAGCAAAAAATTTAAAAAATTTACTCTAGTTTGAATAATTTGGAAAATTGGAGGGGGGATGCATTCAACTGAAATTGAAACATCAATTTTTCTAGATGAAATTGTAAGTATAATAAATTGTTTTTGAACAAGTTTCAAAGGATCTCTGTTTTTGAAATTTCATTTTTGATGAAAATTTTCAGAAAATGTTGCGTATTTAATGAAACTAATTTTGAACGAAATATCAAGTAGAGCTTTTCAGCAGAATTTAAGAATTTGCATTTGAACAAAAATTTTGAAAAGTTATGTTGGAGCGAATTCCCAACACAATTTTAAAAAATTGAATTCCCCCCCCCCCCAAAAAAAATGAAAAATAGTCATATTTGAACCAAAAGTATGAAAAATTCATGTTTACACAATGTAGAAAAATATTTTAAAATTACTCTTTACTAAAACTGCAAAAAAGCGTTTCCGAAAAAAAAGTACAAAAAATTATTTTGTGCAAAATTTTAAGAAAAGGTTTTCAGCAGAATTTCGAAGAATTTATTTTTAGACAAAATTTTTTAAAATTCGTTTTGAAAAAAAAATAAAAAATTCTCTCCTTTAAAATATTGCAAAAAAAAATGTTCCGCACCAAATCTTTAAAAAATCCAAAGTAAAAAAAATTGTTTCTGAGAAAAAGTACAAAACTTAATTTATGGGAAGTCATGTTGGGAAAAAATTTGATAAAATAAAATAAATGTTTTCATAAACTTGAAACATTTATTTTTGAAAATCTAAAGAAATTCACTTTGAACAAACTTATAGGAAGAATTTTATTCAGAACAAAATTTTATGAAGAGCTTTTCAGAAAAATGTCTAAAATTTGTTTTTGAATAAACCTAGAAAAAAAAATTGTTTTTCCGTAAAGTTTCATGGAATTTGGAATTTATATTTTTGGAACAAAATTTTCATATTTAAAGATAAAATTTGAAAAAAAAATTGCTGAAATAATTGATTGATTTCAATTTCTTTGTAAAAATATCAGCGTAATGGTGTATGGTTTTAAGAAAAAAATAAACGCAATTATTTAAAAAAAAAAAAAAAAAAAAAAAAAAAAATGGAAATTAGAATAATTTAATAGAGAAATAGGAAAAGGTAATTCAAATTCGATGAGACCTTAGCAGAAAAAGAAATGGAATTTCTAGTAAAAAAATAAAAGAAATGTTTTTTTGTGTACAATTCTGTTGAATCATTTCACTCAGTTGCTCCTTCAAATCTTAAGACTCTGCAAACTTATCAACACCACAGTGTATCTCCAAAAGAGGTAGACTTGTTTGAAGGAATCGTTCATGATCATGTGTTCTAGTGACAAAAACCTATGTAAGTCTATCTTTATTTAATGAAACTCTTTAACCCCTCACTTACAATTTTAACTATTCTTCTTAGCTATTTTTTGTTTTATAATTTTATTTTACGATAGAGAATGTCCAACGTCGCTGTTTGGTAAGATCAAAAGTGATACGATGGCCATTGAATTTTGAAGATTAGTAAACTTATTCGAACTCAACGAATGGACCACTTATGCGATGTTATCCCCAAAAGTGAAAAATTAATTTTTATTTTTTACTTCATTGTTCGTTCGCAGTAGTAAAAAATTTTGGTAGATTCGCAGAGCGTGGTTTGGTCGATAAGACGACCACATTTGACCAAAAAAATAAATAAATAAATAAATAAAAAACTGAAAGATACCTACTAAGTCGCGATATGACGAATGATAAATAAACGGTACCTCCTCTGTACTTTCTATTATTGTCGACTATAATATTTCATTGACGATGAGTTTAGTAAATGCTGAAACGATGTCATCCGAGTAACACTTCGCCTCAAATGATATTGTATGGAGTGAGTTTAGTACAAACGAGCCATCATACGCGTTCTTTCTCTGCTAAACGACATTTCACTAAATTTTTTCGGGTGCTTATTCTCAAAGTCTGGCCGGAGAAACCTCATCCAAGCTAATCAACATCTTTACCGTATACGGAATAATGGCCAACAATTACCGATACGCTTCTGGGTTATTACGGTCGCCCTCTTGATAATTTATCAACTGGTACACTTCTTTCAAACCATCTGCAGAAAAATGGCAAAATTGGCATCTGTCAATGAGATTTCTTCTCTATTTTATAAATATTTTTCTCTCTGGGTTCGCTGCCATATACGCAAGCAGAACAAACTACTTGAACGCGAGTATGGTATCCGGTACAGATTTGTTGATACAGTTAACCCTTTAGCTTTTATTCATTGAATGGCCGCTGCTGCGCTGGGATCCTCTGGTGTTTTTTTTTCAATTACTGGGTGAGCAGGTGGTGGAACGAGTCAAACAGTCTAAAGGTACCAGACCAGTAGAGGGTGAAGAACCTGTTGGTTTATTCAAATCGTATTGTGTTCTTGAATAATATGGTCTATATATGCGAATTCACGTACATCGAGGTTCGAGAATAATGCTGGGCACGATCGGTTAAATTTCACCTTTTGTATTCCGTAATTTTCGCAATTCACATTGCTAAACTTGGCTTCAAAAAAGGGTCCAAGAATTGAAATTTTTTTGTAACGAAACTTGTAGATTTAGTTCTTGGGAATAAAATTTCGGTTGGACCTTTTTCTACCCTACAATTTTGCATAATATGACTTAGATACTTATGTATTATTAAAAATTGGTGGAGGTAGGAGTCCAATTAAAAAAAACGCGTAGCAGTCAAGATGCTCCGCGACAGCCGAATTTTTTTTTTCAAGTTAGTGTACCACTTTGAAAACGTTTTCATCCATGGTATTTCAGTTTCAATATCAGTTTTAACTTCAAATTCAGTTTAAAAATGTCAGGTTTTTGTCTTCAGTTTTAGTTCCTCTCTGCATTGAAGATTTCAACTTCAGATGGGGGCTCCGCCCCCATACCCCCGCGTTGGGGGCTTCGCCCCCAACCACCTCGTCACTTCCGGCTCTTCTGATCCCCTTGCCCCAGGGGCATGGCCTTTCGGCTTTGCAGACGGGGGCCAACACACCAGAAAAAGGGGTTGAAACGTAAAAATTTCTGATTTTTGACTCTGTAGTAGGGTCAAATGAGGCTCTAAAGCCCGGTCCACACCTTCAAATATATTTGATCAAATTATTTGAAGGTGTGGACCGGGCTTAAACTCGAAAATCCCCAAAAGGTACATCAGTGACCTCTACTGACCCTACATCCCAAATTTCGATTGTTTAGGTCTTTTAGTTTGGGCTGTAGGCTGTTCAACGCATCAGAAAAGACAGGTTAAAACTTGAAAAATATGGATTTTTGATCCTGTATCGCGGTCAAAAGGGGTTTAAAGGTCAAAACCTACAAAAGGCACATCAGGGGCATGAACTCGATCTATGATAAAAATGTAGGCCCCCCAGCTCCATTTGGGGGGTCTGTAGCCTGATCAACGTGAAAAAATGACCTCAAAATCCACTTTTTGGGCCCTAAAATAGGGTGGGGATGACTTGGGAAGCTGAAATTTGGATACAGTGGAGACAATCAGAGTCACTGTTGTTGGTAAAAATTTCAAATCATTTTGTCAAATTGGGGCCTCTTTAGAGCCCTCCCCAAAAAGGGGCCACCTCATAATTTTGGGCCTCAAGGGTCAAAAACCCCAAAAGGCACCTCAGTGACCCTTACCTATCCTAAATACCAAATTTTAGCATCCAAGGTCATTTGGTTTGGGCTGCAGGCTGATCAACGTACCGGGAAGCGAGAAAAAACATGAAAAATTGTGAAAAATCTTGATTTTTGACCCTTGACAGGGGTCAAAGGGGGCCCAAAAGTTGAAACCTACAAAAGGCACATCAGGGGCACAAACTTGATCCATGATGAAAATTTTGGCCCCCCAGCCCCATTTGGGGGGTCTGTAGCCTGATCAACGTGAAAAAAATTACCCCAAAATCCACTTTTTGGGCCCTAAAATGGGATGGGGATGACTTAGGGGGCTGAAATTTGACTATGGTGTAGGTAATTAGGATTCTCATCCCTGGGGCAAGTTTCAAAAAATTTCATGATATTGGGGCTCCCACGCACCCCCCTCAAAAAGGGGTCATATCCTCAATTTTGAGTTAGGGCCCCAAAAATTTTTTTGCATCATTCCTCCACCTAGGGACCCTACATATCAAGTTTGACCTGTTAGGCTTGGCCCCAGAGTTCCAAAAGTAGGTGTAAAATTATCAATAAATATATATATATATATAAATATGTGACATGTGACAGATCGTCATCTTTTGGTCCCAAACGTCAACAAATGGGGTCAGAATTCTTCTACCCCCCCTCCTTCTAAATTAGGGTCGGACACAATAGCCTAAATTTTAAAAAAAAAATTCGGCTAAAAAATTCAAACAAAAGTTGTAGCTTGAAGTCCTAGAAATAATTTTGGTTATTACAAAAATTTCGATTGGACCCTCCCTCCCCTCCCCTCCAATTTTGCCCAGTACTGCGTAGATACTTCATTATTTCAAATTTGAGGGAAGGGAGGGGTCCAAGAAAATTTTTTATTTTGACCAAAATTATTTCCAAGGTCTTAACCTACAACTTTCATTTTTTTGATTGGCCTCTCCCTCTCCAATCTCGAATGATGAGTATTAATGAAAAATTGGAGGGGAAGGAGGGGTCTAGGTGAAATTTTTGTAGTGACCAAAATTATTCTTAGAATCTCAATCTACAACATTTGTTTGAAAAAATTTTCAATCAGACCCATCTCTTCTCCTCAATTTTGGATATCAAGTACCTACGTGGCATTAAACAAAATTGAAGAGGAGGGACGAAATTTTTGTAATGACCAAAATTATTCCCAAGAACTTGATTTACGACTTTTGTTTGAAAAATTTTCAATTGGACCCCTCAGTGTGAGAATTGAAAAGTATTAAAATTGATGATACGGATTTTTAAATAAAATTTAATGGTATAATTTGTATAATTATACAAATACAAGTCGTTTAATTAGAAATTTATTTTCAATTACAGATCGAGAGAATTGATCAAAGCGGCGATTTTAGACAACGATTTCATGAAAAATTTGGAAATGACTCAAATCCAAGAGATTGTCGATTGCATGTACCCAGTGGAGTATGCAGCCGGTAGCCTGATCATTACAGAAGGCGACGTCGGCAGCATTGTATACGTCATGGAAGGTAAGTACCGACTTCATTTTCCTACTTGCAAGTCGCAAGAGACACTAAACAATATTCTCAGAATCGAAGTGACCGCCTACCGTCGAACTAGACGACAATAATACCTGTAATAAATTAGTTTCTATTATATTGGCACTACACAAGCACATTTGACTCGCGAACATGCAGCTACTCGATAAGTACTATTGTACCATTGTACAGATAGAACGAAGCCCGAGCTCGATTTTCTTTCATCAGATCTCTGTGTGTTCACCTTTGAATACACGCTGATGATCCAATCAACTAGAGAGTATCTTACGTGCACTGCATTTGCAGCTCGGCTCTGACGTTATAGATACTTCTATCGGTTGAATTTTTCTGACTGCAATCTGCGTTAGCAGTATTTGAGAACTCTTTTGTCGTGTAGATCTTCCTATACGTATGTACAAGATGTTACCTGCATGTAGATTTTCACAAAAAAAATGGAGCCCACCGTATCCTACTTAACTACATGTAATGCTCAGATTCGAGAGATGAGAGTAGCACCTTTTGAAGGTTTATTGCGCCGGTACGACTAATAACGTTTATTAAAAATACCTAGGCAGTGGTACGAGGTGTATGATCTAATGCACGGATATTTCGTACAACCGGCTGATTCACAGGTAGGTAGCGAAACCAGCTGCTGGTTCTGAGAATGTACGAGTGCTACGGATGGGCTACCGTGCGAGGAAATCGGAAGTGTACCGAGTTGGTGACTAATAATTTTAGTTGATGAGTAATTGACGAAAAAAAAAATGATTTCATAGGGATACATGGGTTATTTACTCGTATTTTATGGTTCCGGGAGAGTAAATGTTTTTCCCATTTTTCCCGATTTTTTTTTTTTTTTTGTAAATAATTTTTTTCTGTTTAAAAAACTGTCACCTTTCGGTTAGTTACATTGATTTGGGAAAAATCATCAAGTAATTTCCTTAATTTATTAGAGTTTTCATTTTTTCTTTTTTTTGCAAAACTTAGGTATCTACCATTGCACATTTTTGAAAAATTTTCAACTAAGATCAAAAATTTAAAAACTACATAGAATTTTTTTTTTTTAATTTTCTAATTATGAATACGCAGTAACATCTCGATTTTCCAAGTTAATTGGGGCAAATAAAAATCGGTTGTCATCGAAAGTAGTGTAATCGATTTTTCAATTTCAAATCAACTAAGTAATGTAATATAAACTAAAAAAAAAAAAGTATAAAAACTTCTATATTTTTTGGTGGAATAATTTTTTTTTTCATGTGAAAAAAATCAATTTTTTTCGCATAAAATATTGTAGGAAGAAATTTTCATTATATATATATTTTTTTTGGTTGGAATTTACGACGTTTGAAAAAAAAATTCAAGTAAAAAAATAATTTTTTGAAGTAAAAATTCCTCAACTTCTCAGAAAAGTTCAAAAATTGCTAATACCAGAAGTTATTATTCGACCTTTTTTCCTGTTTAAATTGATCAAGTCGTCGGTTTTATGTCTAAAACCTCCTAACTCCAAAAACTGAACTTTTACAAGGGCCCATAAAAACTGAAAAACAGAATTCACTAAGAAGGTGTAAAAGCGACTTTATACTAGGATTTGAAGGTTTTTGAAAAGGGAGGCCTTTAAATTCGATACTTTGAAAGAGTTCAAAATCATGTCAGGTATAATTTTTTATTTTTTTTTATTTTATAAAAAATTGTCTAAAAATTATTTTTTGGGAAGAAAATATTTCAAAATTTTCCTGAAAAAATAAAAATATTTTACCAAATTTTTTCCTTCAATTTTCACAAAAAATCTTCTATTTTTTTTTTTTTTAGAAGTACCTAGGTGAGTACCGCTACCTACTAAGTACATAGTATTTCATAATTTTCTTTTTAAAAAAGTGAAATCCTTTGAAAATAGTATAGGATGTTTATCTTTACAGACAGTGAAAAAGTAGTGGATTTTGTCAAAATTTGAAAGAAAAATTGAAAAAAAATCGTTCTCTGAAAATTCACAAAGTTTGGTTCATTATTGAACATAATTTAAATTAAAGTCTTCCCTGCTATTTGAAAATTTTTCTGTAATTATTTTGAGTTCCAATTTTTTAGAACGGTTTTCTGAAAACATTTTGTGAAATTCAATGAAAAAAGGTAAGCTGATGAAGCAGTGATTTTTGGAGAAAATAATCTGTAGAGCATGTGACAATTTTTTAAAAAGTGAAAAAAAAATGTCTAAAATTTTTTTGAAAAGAAATATTTCAAATTTTCATGAAAAATTCAGATGTTCTGTTGAAATATATTTTTTTATTAATTCAACGAGAAATTTTCCTACATTTTTTTGGAAGGAAATTGATTTCAAAATAATTTTTTAGAAAAATTTTGAAATACATATTTCCTATTAGAATTTTTTTTTAGATGATTGTGATTTTTTTGGTGATGGGAGGCAGAGACGGTTTGAGCAAATTTTTTTTGGGGGTGTAGATCGAAAATGCCGAATGAAAATTTTCAAAATGCCGAATGATAATTAATAGGTACAACAGTGGGAAGTAGACCCCTGCGCTGAATTTTTTGACAAAAGTGAGTTTTCGAAAGAAGAACTTCTCACTATCCTCATAGAAAAAATTTCAAGAACTTATGGTAGCATTAGGATTTGAATGAAAACGACCGAAGCGAGGGCAAAAATTTTTGAAAAAATTGCACTTCTAAAAGAAAAGATGGGCTTTTTTTGCAGAAATTTTGAAAACGTACAATAATTTCTGGTTTTTTAAAAGATGAAAAAGTGATACGTTGCCCGAGCGAAGCGAGGGCGAAAATTTTGAAAAAATTGGAATTTTTAATTAGAAATAATGCACTTTAAGCATAATTTTTAATATTTTCAAAAAGATCATGTTCATTTTTTTACGTTATAAGTTATAACAATTGAAATGCGCTGATTTTTGATTCCTATTCTGATTCTGAGAGAAAGATGAAGTAGTAGAAGTACATTGCCCGAGCGAAGCGAGGGGGAAATTTTTTTTCAGAAATTTACCGAATTTGTGAGTCGGAATTTCTCTAAAATTTATCGAATTTATGATTCGGAATTTCTCAAAAATTTGCCGAATTTGTGATTTAGAATTTCTAAAAAATTTACATATTTGAAATTCAAAACTTTACCAAATTTTGTAAACATACCTAATTTAATTTGTCGAAATTTTTTCGAAAATTTGCCGAATGGAAAATCACTGGAGTGGTGTTCCACCTCCCCCCCCCCCAAACCCTCCTCTCGCACCGGCTCTGATGGGAGGGGATACTTTCTTGCAATTTTGATTAGTAAACTCTCTTTTCTTGAACATTTGAGTCACCTTCAACAAATTGAAAATTGAAAATTCGTATAACCGAAAAAAATAAACAAATAACAGTGAACATCACTGGATGATTTTTGAAACATTCTTCTTCGCAATCATTTTTATTTTATTATTATTTTTTTTAAGTTAATCAATTAGGTGTAATTTTGAACACATTTTTTTTTCTTGAAGTACACTCTTTTGCCTGTTGTGTAACAACGAACCTATACCAAAAACCACTCGAGTATTACGGGGATTTATTAAATATGATCCACCTCTGTTTCTTTCTCTTACTCTCTCTCTCTCTCTTTCTCTTTCACTGTACACTACTTGCGAGTAATTGTAAAATAAATAAACAGTGATGCAAGCATCACGAACTTTCCGAATCAAAAAGTATTTTAAAAAATATTAACAAAAAAATATTTGTAAAAAAATCGGTCATCGAATATTATGTAAAAAAAATTGATTATCGAATATTTGTGAAAAAATCGACTATAAAAAATTTTTTATATTTAAAACGTCAGCAATTACACTGAAAAACGTTAAACATGACACAAAAATATTCGGCAAAATCACACTTGCTCCATTATTATTAATCGTGAAAAAATATCATGATGATGTAAACAAAACAACCATTCGAATACCCGTACATCTTATCATGAATAACAAAAATGCAAAGCATTGCTCAATGCGCATGTTAGGGAAAGGAGAGCAAACCGGTACACCCGCGGACATGTCCGGATATAGATAAACACTTGAACCGTTCCCTTTATCGACATCTAAAACGCGACAAATGTGAAACTCGACGATCTTTCGCATAAATCGTTCGTAAATTTTTTTCTATTCAACGTAAAGGCCCCAAATTCTTGCGTAGCCTTCGTTTATATAAACCACTACTCATCGCCGAATTTCAACGAGATATCTCAATTAGGGCGGTTGGAATCGTGTTAACAAATTTTTCGCAAAAAACGCTCGTAAAATTTTTTCTATTCAACGTAAAGGCCCCAAATTCTTGCGTAGCCTTCGTTTATATAAACCACTTCTCATCGCCGAATTTCAACGAGATATCTCAATTAGGGCGATTAGAATCGTGTTAACAAATTTTTCTGCACACACACACATACACACATACACACACACACACACACACACATACATACGGAACATCATCTGGAAATTGTTGAAAACAAATTTGTACGAAGTCGAAATTTGTCTAAGTGCAATATTCGTGAAAACGCATTTCGCACCGAAAACAATACTTTCCTTACAACGCTACGCGCTGTTCGGAAAGTAAAAATAATAAACAGTGATGCAAGCATCACGAACTTTCCGAATCAAAAAGTATTTTAAAAAATATTAACAAAAAAATATTTGTAAAAAAATCGGTCATCGAATATTATGTAAAAAAAATTGATTATCGAATATTTGTGAAAAAATCGACTATAAAATATTTTTTGTATTTAAAACGTCAGCAATTACACTGAAAAACGTTAAACATGACACAAAAATATTCGGCAAAATCACACTTGCTCCATTATTATTAATCGTGAAAAAATATCATGATGATGTAAACAAAACAACCATTCGAATACCCGTACATCTTATCATGAATAAGACAAAAATTTTGTACTTAACGTAAAGGCCCCAAATTCTTGCGTAGCCTTCGTTTATATAAACCACTACTCATCTCCGAATTTCAACGAGATATCTCAATTAGGGCGGTTTAACAAATTTTTCGCATAAATCGCTCGTAAATTTTTTTCTATTCAACGTAAAGGCCCCAAATTCTTGCGTAGCCTTCGTTTATATAAACCACTACTCATCTCCGAATTTCAACGAGATATCTCAATTAGGGCGGTTTAACAAATTTTTCGCATAAATCGCTCGTAAATTTTTTTCTATTCAACGTAAAGGCCCCAAATTCTTGCGTAGCCTTCGTTTATATAAACCACTACTCATCGCCGAATTTCAACGAGATATCTCAATTAGGGCGGTTGGAATCGTGTTAACAAATTTTTCGCAAAAAACGCTCGTAAAATTTTTTCTATTCAACGTAAAGGCCCCAAATTCTTGCGTAGCCTTCGTTTATATAAACCACTTCTCATCGCCGAATTTCAACGAGATATCTCAATTAGGGCGATTAGAATCGTGTTAACAAATTTTTCTGCACACACACACATACACACATACACACACACACACACATACACACACACACACACACATACACACACACATACATACGGAACATCATCTGGAAATTGTTCAAAACAAATTTGTACGAAGTCGAAATTTGTCTAAGTGCAATATTCGTGAAAACGCATTTCGCACCGAAAACAATACTTTCCTTACAACGCTACGCGCTGTTCGGAAAGTAAAAAGGAGGCTTAACCCCAACGTGTTAATACCTCCACCGCGCCCAGTTCTCCACACCCGTAGTCTTAGCGACCAGCCAACGGGATCGGGGACTCCGTCGCGTCGAGTGGAGCGGAGCGTACTCATGCTCTTAGTTATCGGTGCATTGCAGCGCGAGAGCGAACGGTGGTATTGTTGCCCACGCAGACGCTGTGTGGTGTGATTCTCATCGTAGACGTGATCAATTCAATTTAATTCGCGTTCAGTGTGATTCACGGGCGATCGTGTATTTCGTGCGTAGCGTGTGTTGCGAATTGTCACGTGTATCCGCGTATATACTATATACGAAAAAAGTTCGTACGCGTCTGTTGTGTTTCGCGTAGATATTAAATTTAGTAAAAATTTTTTTTGATAAATTCTATTCTTTATTGAGAGCTGTAATCATCGAAGTACGATATTCGTGTTTTTGTAGTAAATTTACGTAAAAAAGTTCGTGTTATTGCGAAGTGTTTTTGGTGATGTGATGACTTATACATATCGAATCGTGCCAGCTTCAAAGTGAGTTTGATTACATTCTGATTCAGTTTTATACTTAGGGACTTAGGGTTGACGAACTGTTTCCAAGAAATTTTCCATTTGATGGAAATTCGTATTAGGATTTTGTATTCGTCTCGAATCGATGGCGTCGATTTTGTTGATTTTCATCTTATTCTTATTTCATTTTTTTTGTGTGTAAACGATGATTCGAAAAATCACTAAAAAAATAATCCTTGGGATAGAAAAAAATCACTGTAATTGAACCAATATCAAGTTGAAGTGATTTTTGTACTTAGTTATACCTACACTGGTCCTACATAAAGGTGTTTTTCCTCCTTCTCAAACGATTGGAATTCTTTGTAGTTATGCAATCATCTGGCCAGATAATTGATTAGGTTTTTAAGAATATTTTTCAAGTACGTTGTAGGTACCTACGACAATCAACAACGTATAAGGAACGATTGGTACGGTCACGTTAGGTCTTACATTTAGAATCGGCGACTAGTACACATGTAAATATTTCTACTGGTTTTATTAAAATTTTCAATCAAGTAGGTTCAACCTTCGATCGGTATAAATATACGTTTTAATTAATCGTTTTGAATAATACGCTACCTATGTTCACTTAGAAGAGTATATTTTCGATTTTACATGTTGCTAATACGATTATGGTTACGAAACCTTGAACGTGTGTTTGCGGTTCGCGTGCGTTGATTGACAGTTGAGAAATTTTGAGGCGAGAAGTTAAGGTTGGAGGTTTCACTTTTGCTTTTGATGATTTGGTTACAGCAGAGGTGTTTATTAACGGTCGAACGAGCCGCAGATATCGTTAGCAGCATTAGGAAACAATTAGGCATTCGTATTAGGTATACGTGCAAAGAAAGCAGACACGAGGAAGATACTTAATCGAAATTGATTCGATAAGACAGCTGTACTTCTCGTGTATATAGAGTGAAATTACGTAATGATGATACCGAATGTTGAGAACTAGTGTCTGGTTCACCTAATTTGTTTAATTGGACGTGTATCGTTGTAATTGAATTTTACTGTAATGCTTGATATCAAAATTGGGGGAAGGGAGAGGTCCAATCGAAATTTTTATAATAAGTAAAATCATTTCCAGGACTTCAAGCTACAACTTTTGTTTGAAACTTTTTTTAATTGGCTCCCTCCCTCTCCATCGATTTTGCATAACACTCCGAAGATACTAATTAAAAATTATAGGTAGGAGGGAGAAAAGGGCTAATTGAAAAAATTTTCCCAATAAAAGTTGTAGATTACGATCTTGAAAATAATTTTGATTATTATAAAAATTTCGATTGGATCCCTCCCTCCCCTTCGATTTCACATAACATCAGATGGATACTTTTTCAAAATTTGGGAAGGGGTCAAATCGAAAAAATTTTCAAACAAAAGTTGTAGATTGAGGTCCTAGAAATAATTTTTGTTATTATAAAATTTTCAATTAGACCTTCCCCTCCACTCCAATTTCGCATAATATGACTTAGATACTTATAGTATATTATTAAAAATTGGTGGAGGTAGGAGTCCTATTGAAAAAATTTTCAAACAAAAGTTGTAGCTTGAAGTCCTAGGAATAATTTTGATTATTACAAAATTTTCGATTTAACCCGTCCCTCCCCACAAATTTTGAATTTGATGGAGGTAGGAGTCAAATTTTAAAAAATGTCAAACAAAAATTGTAGCTTAAAGTCCTAGGAATAATTTTGATCATTACAAAATTTTCGATTGAACCCGTTCCTCCCCTCAAATTTTGAATATCAAGTATCTATTTAGCATATGGGACTTGATAAAATTCAACAAAGACGATCCACGACCATGTAAACAAATTGAGTAAACTAGACACTAGTACGATGAGGCGGCTACGTCAAGTAATAGAATACGATACCGGTACCAAAAGAGTGTCAAATTATGTCGAAGTATGGATGACTTGCTTCCTACGCGAGAGGCATCGTGGCCATAAGGTGGAAAAATGATGCGATTTGGTATTGTGGTCAATTTGTTGGCGGTGCACGATACGTCAAAGATGGGATTTTTTTCTTTATTTTTTTTTTATACATATTTTAGTTCAAGTAATTAGGTTACGGACTGATTATCGAGTTCATTTAACATCGGAAGTGTTACATCAACATCGACATGATTTTTCAACCGGTTTAAAAGATGAAGAAAAAGAAAAACTATGCTAAAAAACAAAGGTGTTGCGAGTTCGTCACCTCACCTCAACGTTTTATCATTGTCTCCTCGATCAAACCAACTGTGTTGTCGATGTTGTAACGTCTTATTAAACAGTAGCAAGAGCAAGAGCAAGCAATACTTGGAAATGATGAAGTTTTCATGTACGAGAGAGTTGTTGCATTGCGTACCACCGCAGATTCGTGTATATAAAGTAATTTTTCATATATATATATACACGTTAAGTAGAGTACGCGGTCTTTGTCGAAGGTCAAATTAAATGTCCAGATACGCCTCGGTGTCCTTTTAACGGTTAATTATACTACGTGGCGAAGAATGCTACAAATACTCGCATAGCTACCGTACAATTGTGTCTTGTCTTATATCAGTGTGATAGCTTAGACGAATGTTTAAAAATGACGTAAACTTGGCATAGTTGATTCATTCTAAGATCTTGATCTGATCCTCTTTGTGGTTCTCATAATCTTAGCATGAAGGTATCGAGAGCAGCAGCCGAATGCTCTGTACCTTACAAGATATCTATGGTATAAAGAGGCGAGGGATAGAGATAAGTATCTATTTAGGAAGAATTGTTCAGACGCTGGAAATATTGTGCAGGATTTGAGAAAATTATTATATTCGGTTCGTGTTTCCTATCTTTGTCTTTCTCGGTTCTCTTGTATCGGTTTGATTTAATATGTTGTACCTAATACAACAGACGATTTAAGCATTAGATTGGTTTTCGTTTTATCGTTGTACAGATTAGAGACCTTGGATCTACCTACAGATTCGGTGCGAAGATATGGTCATTATGGAAAGTATGCGCATATGATTTGGATACGGTATCGGTTTTCGGTTTAAGAATTCCATAAGTAGACAGTGTGTTGTATGGAATATAGCTAGGTACTCGAGTGTTTGTGTTCACGAAACCAGTGGACCTGAAATTATGGAATTTTTCAAATTTTTTATTACGCTTTGTTTAGAAACAACTGAGATAATAGTGTGATTGCGAATGGGGAAAGAAGTTGTACGTATATGTGATCGAAAGGTTAAAAGTGAGTTCATGATTGATTTGTAATCTCTAGAGCGTATTTTTCAAAAAAAGAATCGATGTTACCTTTTTTCAAAGTCCCCTTTTCAAAAAATCTTCCTATCTCAATTACTAGAGCTCCAATTGAAAAAATTTTCAAGCAAAAGTTATAGATTTATATATTTGGAGTAATTTTAGTTATTACAAAAATTTCGATTGGAGCCCTCCTTTCTCTTCAATTTCGCATAACAGTTACTTATGAAAATCATCCAATGATTTTTATACGTATTTTGCAAAATTTGAAGTGAGGAGAGGTCCAATCGAAATTTTTGTAATGAACAAAATTATTCCAAGGATCTTAATTCACAACTTTTGTTTGAAAATTTTTTTGATTGGGACATTAAGTTTAGTACAGAGATTTGATATTTTTTTATATTAAAACGTTTTAAAAATTTTTGATTTGTGCACAATTTTTTAAAATGTCACTAAAATCCAACTTTTAAAAAAATTGCTAAAAATATTTTTTCATAAAAATTGCGAAATTCTAAATCCCCTCCTCCCTACCAAAAAATTCAAATCGGACCAAACTCCAAATTTTTGATAAATCGTAGAAAACAATTTTTAAAAATTTTGTTGAAAATTGGAATTCAATTTTTTTTTGTCGAAATACAATATTATTTTTTGTAATTTTTTTTCAAATTTCTAGTTTGCTTGAGAAAAGTTGACTGTTTTTTAGTAAGTTCGCTATATTTCAATAAAATTGAAAAAAAAAGAATTCCCAATCTCACCAACTCAAACTAAGTTCGGCTGGCGGAAAGGACACAAGTCCAAACCATATATTCTTTCTTGTAAATTGAAGCTACTACCTAATGGTACAACCCAAGTAAAGATTTTGTTCGAATATAAAGCCTCTACCAGGACGATGCGATGGCTGTACCAGTCTCCACGCGAATTTCACTTCCAACAGCTTAACAGCTATAAATCAATCGTCAATTCTTTCGAACATTTTTTCTACCGGTCCAGAGGAGTCGAGTACAGAATCATGTCACCTTGTTGTTTTCACTCGTATCCAAAATCAAAAAGGTCCTTTTATCAAAAGAACGTGCCAAGAATAGGAAAAATAGAGCTTCTATGTGCCGACTTGTACAAACATCACAATGAAGCATTATAATATGCTCTTAGGTCCTTGTATGTTTTAAAATATATACGAAAAGAACTGCAGTAACAATAACAATAACAACGACGATCACACACACCAAAAAAAAAAAAAAAAACTGCACACGCTCTCTCGAACATACACAAAGATATAATTGATTCGTTTTATGAATTTTATTACTCCCTTAATAACTTACA
Organism: Balanococcus diminutus; assembly: GCA_959613365.1. NCBI lineage: Eukaryota > Metazoa > Arthropoda > Insecta > Hemiptera > Pseudococcidae > Balanococcus > Balanococcus diminutus. The sequence goes on from OY390716.1 coordinate 26,616,000, forward strand.
TGTTCGAATATTTACTCGTATAATGGACAGCATTATGTGTTTAGTTCATTTTTTGTACGTACTAGGATGAAATAGAGTTTATTTGTAAACGAAAAAAAAAAAAAATAGCCAACGATTTCTTATTTACAAGCACGAATAAAGTGATTGAAATGTACTATGTACAAATACATTTGTACGTAGCTTATGCGTGTAATGGACTAAAAAAGGAGGATGTAAAAACTAAAAAGTACGAGTCTAATAATTTGTACGCGAATACGATTTTCAGTATGTTGTATTTTTTACACCACGGTTGGCTCATGGCTCAGCGGTGGGTATTTCCTGTATCGAGTAATGGACGTTCATGATGTATTTATGTTTACCTACATGATGAGTGATTTGTTCTTTGGTGATTTGTACAGAATTATTGGGTTAGTCATCAATATGAAATTAGAGGAGGAAAGGGGCGAGCATATCGCTGAAAGCAACTATGTTTACATGGAATTTTCAATCTGCTGGAAATTTAAATCAAAATTTATAATAACTGGAAAAGATCAGAAAAAAAGACTTCTATAAGAAGGGGATGTGAAAAAATTGAAAATTAATTAAAAATATAAAATTTTAGCGAATTGGAAAGAAAAATTAGGAATTTGAAAAATGAGAAATTTAAAATGTGTATTCAATTTTTAATAAAATTGAAAAAATGCTATGTACTTTTATTTTAAATGAATGAAAAAACACAAATTTTGCTGAAATCAGTAAATCAAAACATTTGGTAAAAATTAAAAATTTTGTAAATTAATTTTGTTAAAAATCAAAATTTTTAAAATTAGTTGAAATTCAGTTTTCCAAAGTTTTACCTATTACAATTTAGAATTATATTTATTTATTATTTTTTTTTTTTTGAAATTCAAAATATTAAAATTTTGTTAAAATTTCAAAATTTTCAAAATGTTATTGAAATTTAAAATTAATATCTTGTTGAAATTCAAATCATCAAAATTTTCTTAAAATTACAATTTTTTACAATTTTTTCGAAATTTAAAATTCAAAAATTTTTAAAACGTTGATGAAGTTCATTTTTTTTCAATTTTCCAACTTTTGTTAAAAAACACCGAATTTTCAGAAATTTTGTGAAATTCAAATTTTCAAAAAATTGTTAAAATCAAGTTTTTCAAAGTTTTATTAAAATTTAAAATTTCAATTTTTTTATTTAAATTCAAAATTTTGAAAATTTGTTGAAATTTCAAAATTTTCAAAATGTTGTTAACATTAAATTTTCTTGAAATTTAAAATTCAAAATGTTTTAAAATTGTATTGAAGTCATTTTTTAATTTTTAAACTTTTGTCGAAACTCGAAATTTTTAGAAATTTTTTTGAAATTCAAGTTTTCAAATACCTACCTATTGTTAAAATTGAAAAAAAAATCAATTTAATTTTTTTTTTTTTTTTTGAAATTTAAAATGTTGAAGATTTGCTAAAGTTTCAAATTTTTAAAATGTTGAAATTCGATTTTTCAAACTTTTTTTGAAATTCAAATCTTCAAAATTTTCTTGCAATTAGAAGTTTTTCCAAAATTTTGAAATTTCAATTGGATGTTAAAATTTAAGCATTTAAAATTGTTTAAATTCCAAATTTTTACAATATTTTGAAAATTCTTGTTGAAATTCAAAATTTTGTTGAAGTTCAATTTTTAAAAGTTTTGTTATTGATATATCGTCTTTTTTTTAAATTTAAAATCTTAAAAGTTAGCTAAAGTTTTAAAATTCAAATCTTTACAATTTTCATAAAATTGAAATTTTTACATAATTTTTTCGAAATTCAAAATTCATAATTTTTTGAAACTTTGTTAAAACTAGAAATTTTTAGAAATTTTGTTGAAATTCAAATTTTCAAATATTGTTGAAATTCAAAATTTTGTTAAAATTTGATTTTTCAAACTTTGTTTAAATTTTTTTTTTTTTTTTTTAATTCAAAATCTTGCAGATTTTCTAAAGTTTTAAAATTTTCAAAATGATGTTGAAATTCAATTTTTTTTAACTTTTATTAAAATTTAAAAATTTCGAACATCTTACTGAAACTTCATATTTGGTTAAAATTCAAGTTTTTCAAACAGTTGTTAAAATTCCAAATTTTTGCAATTTTGTGGAATTTGAAAATCTTCAAAATTTATTAAAATTCCCAAAATTGTGATGAATTATTTGAAATTCTTCTATGTTTGATATCTTGAGGACATATTCACTGAAGTGAAGTATACTTACATACGAGTACATAGTAGGTAGGATAAAATAAATATGGTCATGAAGAATTTTTTTAAATGAAAAATCAGCTAAAATAGTAGGTATAATCTTACGAATATAAATCTCACGAGTATAATGATTATGTACTGATTTGGATTTTTTCACCTTCGATAGAAGGTCTGCTTCAGTCACGTCTATTATTATGATACCTATATCGAATATCCAAATGCTACGCGAGTGATGAGCGATAAATCGTCGATTATTATTCGCGCATTAATTGGATTTGCTCGATGATATTGTAATTTGATATATGGCACCATACGAAACCAATAAAGTACCTCGGTAAAAAAGAATAAAAACAGAAAGTGAAATTAAGCGTAGAAGATAATCAACGTTGCGGATCATGCGTCCAAAAAAAAACGAAAAAAAAAAAAACGTTGTAAGTACATAAGAAAGAAACTGAGCGAGACAGAAAATTGTGCAGAGCTGGTAAAAAAAAAAGGAGGAAGAGAGAGATAGAGAAACAGGCCAACAACGTATCGGATTTATTCTTCGAACATAACGAGATTTAACGCGCGATATAAAATTTCACCGCTCGCGAACGCGAACGCATTTAATGAGTAATTTGTTTAGAAGATGATAATTGAGTAGGTAAGTTCTGAAACTGGAAGAGGATAAAAGAGAGAGAGAGAAAGAGACAGAGACGAGTGGAAAAAGGCTTCTAGCCAAGATCGTTTATGTATGTACATAGGAGATTTGTCATTGGCTCAAATAAGGCAAGGTAAGCACGCGGCAGTGCATCGAGTAAGTACGTTTAAAAGCATGCAGGGGAAAACTCGTTATCGAGTATATGGTATGAGGTACCTACGGTGATGAGGCTCAGCGTGTGTATAGAGGTATCTACCTTTTCTCTTTCTAGTTATTCTACTTTCACTGCTGAGACGATTATTTGTCTGAGTAACTAGAACGATTGTCCTTCTGTGGTCTAATTTCTTTGTTGCTATTGGCATAGCTCGTATGGATGTTTATGATGGTTATCGGATCGCGCTATTGCACGGTACGTTTTGCGTAATTACTCCGCCAGCCTGTCTATAGGTGATGGAAATATTGCGGATGTTTCCGCCAACGGTTCGTTGGCCGTTTTACGAGCTCCGGAGCTCGAGCTCGATACCTATCGTAGAGATGCGCGAGTACCTGCGAGAAAATGATGGTGGCGAGGCGATATCTCGATGGATGTGCTGTGGAGGATTTCTATGTCGTTTACGACGCTGTATGTCGGTGAAAGGTGGTTTTTCTCTATTTTGGCTTCTTTTTCTTCTTTTTAGGGTCTGGTATATCGAGATTCTCTTAAGGTACTATGGGTAGTTAAACGAGCACTCGACCATGATTCCAAAGTACTCGATGTTATGCCATGGCATCGTCCGGAGGGAATTGCTCGGACGCGACAATGTAAACGCTGGTTTACGATGGCGATGTATGTATCTTTTAACCAGTTTCAATGCGTTGGAGCGAGTTGAAAAGGATAATTAAATTTTTTCGTCGTACGGTTTGATGTGATCGCATCGTTTCGATTTTTTCTTATCTCTCGTATCTCTCGTATCGCGCAAAAGTTAATTAGTCAAATACGCTGGTACTCGAAATATATGCTATAAATACTCGTACGTATACCTAGACTATGGTATACCATTACCTGGGTATTTATAGTTTATGTCGTAATTATGTTATCGAATCGAGTCAACGATCGTCTGTGCTCGCTGCGTTTAATTATCAAGAGTATGTGGATATTGACTGAGCTTGATTTTTTTTTCTTTCTTTCTTTCTTTCTTTACAGTCGAAGGTTCTTAAAATAGGTATTTTTTTGTCAATGGAACGTCGATTAGATGTAAAATTTAATGGTGTAGGTGACTCGACAGTAATTACTGAAGACTATTAAAAAAAAGTAGAATTATGATGTTGGTACCTAAGAGCATTGTGTTCTTTGTTATATTTTCTTGATTTTTTTTCTCAAAAATTAACCGTTGGAGAAAAATATTGATGACAAATAATTAGAAAAAAAAGTCGTGAACAAATTAGAGTGAAAAAAAAGGAAAATAAAGTAATTTTGAGATTGAATGATCGAGATTCTAGTTATAAAAAAATGAAGTTGACATTTTTTGAATTTTTGATCGAGTATATTTTCCCTCATAAATGGAATAAATTGAGTTTTTTTTTTTTTTTTTGAAAAATATATTGATAAAATTTTCTTGAACTCAAAGTACATATTGAGTACAATATCAACTTATTGACTAACGGTGTATCAAAACATGGTTTAAAAAAAAATAAAAAATGAATTTTTGGAAAAATTGGAATAATTGAGTAAGTTCATAAATTGATTTTTTTTACAATACAAGATCGAAATGATGATATGTGACCGTCCATGAAAAAAGGGACCTAGTGTATTAAAATCCCATTTTGAGATAAACGGGTTTAAAGTTTCAACTTATGTGAGAATTGAATTTACTCCCCACGAATAGTGATGAAACTTCATTCTCGAGAGCAAGTTTTGTGACGTTATATCAAAATTTAGTGTGAATTCGATCTGTGGGGGGGGGGGGGGGGTACTTCTCATTTTTTTTAATTATAATATTTCTCAAAATCGTGGAGGAAAAAAAAATCTCAATATTTTAGAATCAATTTTTTCGGAGTAGAAATTCTCAATTATTTTTGAAAATAGAAAAAAATCATCTTCAGAAAAGATAAATCTCAGTTTCTCTGAAGAAACCATTTTTTTTTTAATTTGGGGGGGGGGGACTTTCAATTACTTTGCAGCAAACAATTAATCAATATTTTGAAGAAAACTATTCTAAATTTTTCCAAAAAAGAAGAAATATATAAATTTTTTTGAAGAAAGAAGTTTGCCCATCTAATTAGGAAAAAAAAAATCAGTCAATTTTTTTCTGCAATTTCTAAATTTTTTCAGAAAATATCTCAGTTTTCTCAACTTTTTGGAAGAAAAAATTTCAATTTTTAAAAAAAAATGTATTTTAAAATTTTTTGACAAAAAAATCTAATTTTTTTTTGAAGACAGTCATTACTTAATTTTGTCAAGGAGAAAAAATACTACCAATTTTTTCAAAAAGAAAAAAAAAATTTTCAAGAGAAAAATTCCTCGATTTTCTCAATTTTTTTGAAAAAATTCACCATTTTTGAGAAGAAGAATTCCAGTTGTTTTTTTTTAACTCTTATGCTACCTAGTTTTTTTTTTTTTTTTTTTTTTTTTTTTGAAATGAATTTCTTAATTTTTTAAGGAAGAAGTTTCTGATTTTTTTGAAGAGAAATTTGTCAATTTCTTTGAAAAGGAAAATTTCTCAATTTTTTGGGGAAGTTCGCCTTTTTTGAGAAAATAATTTGTCAGTTTCTGCAAATACAAAAATTTTTCAATTTCTGTGAAAGCAAAAAATTTTTGATTTTTTGAGAAAAACTCAATTGTTACCAAAAGAAGAAGTTCGAATTTCTCAATTTTTAAGGGAAAATAATTTCTAATTTACAACTTTTTTGAGAAAAAATTTAGTTTTTTTTTTCCTAAGGAAAAGAATTTCTTAATTTTTTGAATGAAAACATCCTATTTTTTTTTTAAAGGAGAAAATTTCTTTCTATTTATTTGAAGGCAACAATTTCTATATTTTTTAAAGAAAAGAAATAAATTATCATTGAAAAAAAAACCATTTAAAAAAAATGTTGAAGCAAATTCTTTAAGATATATTTTAGAAAAAATTGTTTCTTATTTTTTTAGAAATAAAATCTCAATTTCTTTAGATATTGCAATTATTTTGGAAATAAAAAAGTGCATGTCTAAACTTTCTTGGAATACAAATTTTTTGCAGATTACATTTAAAAATTTCTGGTAAAGATAAATGGCACATTTTTCTGGCGTAAACCTGCAAATATCTCAAAACAGCACTGTCGATCAAACGATATTTTTTTTAATTCCTCATCAGCTACTGCGTACTTATGGCAGCTACCTATTCCTCGAGTTGGTTCAATTTATGCTTTCTTCGAATCGATGTCTTTTCATCCTATCGTTCATTGTACTCATTACATTGATTTATTACGTCTTCGATTCGCAAGTACTTTCGATGGATGGTTTTCTCTCTGACGCGACATTTGCGCCGGAACGACTCACAGGCGTGTATTGGATGTGGTTCAAATAATGTTTGGAACATCGGTTGTAATTTTTTTCTTTTTGGAAACAGTTCGTCGATTTTCTCTTGCATACGATTAGTTTGCAAAACAACAACAACGTCTCGATGTTTATAGAAATCTGTTGATGCGCGACACGACGTCTGATAAGCCATCAAGTTCGACGTTCGTGTCGCGAGTATTGTCACCGCATACGAATCAGTTCGCAAAACATAACCTGTGAATTTTGTTTATTTACAGAGAATTACCTACGAGGAAGGGTTTGTCGTAGTGATCGTGACTGATACGCGGTGTATTCTACCTTTCACACGCGTACTTGCGTATGCATTTATGTGCAGTACAAGCTTCGTGTAGACTCGATACGCACGCGGTAACGGTAACCCAACAGTCGAGCATCCCGCAGCAGCCGATGAATTATGATAAATGATGAAGATCAGGCCATATCCTGGTAAAATAGCCTTAGTACAACAGAATCAAGACGGTGTTGAAAAGGAAGTCTCAACAATGAATTACGAGTCGAGCTGGCAAGAATGCTTGCAACTTTGGGGACCTCAAAATGGCACCTATGGTTATGGCGGCGTACCCGTGGTCAAAAGTGCTCAATATGCAATGAACAGCGTCCCCACGGTCAAAAGTGCTGAATACGCCATGAACGGCGTCACAGGGGCTAATCTCATCGCCGATAGTTTCGAATCTGCTGCGATTCCAGTCCAGAATCATCTCCATATCAACAACAACAGCAACACCAGCAGCGTTATTACGAATAATAAAATTCGATGCAACGGGTACGTTGCAGCTCAGGGACAAGAAAACATGAGCACCTATACCGATTGCAGTACTATGAACAACGACCATTACCAATTCAATGGCAACAACGAACCAGTATCTAGTCATTCGTTTAATTATTACAATACTTACCCGAGCGGAGATGCGACGGCGGTTGGAAATCTAGTAATAGATTACGCACCTCCGGTTACCACCAATGGCTGCCCAGTTGCTGGCGTATCTCCGGAAGAAAAACCTAACGGTGTCTTGAGATATGCCAGACAGCAACAACCACAACCACTACAACAGCAGCTGCTTCCACCGCCACCTCAGCAGCAACCAAGATACCATCATCAGCAACCAACTGCAACGACGACGGATTTCCAAGATAGTCAACAACAACCAGACCAGCAGCAGCAGCATCATGGTCAACTCCAGAGGCATAATTCCGTACCTTATCAATCGGCTGGCGAAACAGTGGCCGGATGTTCGATCGAGTACGTTAATCCATCGATGCCAATGCAGAGTTTCCCAGCCACCGAGACGGCATCTTGGATTATACCGGAAACTGTGCCAGCAACTGCGGCAGTCAACGGTAGCAATACGATTGTGGCTCCGATTCAAAACGGATATCTGACTACGAATCATTATCCGTACAAGAATCATCGCAAGTTATACCGTACTCCGACTATGATCGATAAAAGCATGACGACGACCGCGTTACCTTACGTCAGAGCAGCGTCGGATTATAGTCCGACGACGACGGACGTACCCGTAATAGCCGCGGCCAACGCTGTCGGTGCCGCTGTCGAGATCAACTCGAGCAGAGTTCCAATGACGGATAATGGATTCTTGATTCCTAGACCGAAATTAATAGTTCCTGTGCATACGTACGGATCTCGTAAACGACGTACCGGCAATATATTACATTCGAAGAGACGAGGCAGCGATACGGAACCGTGCTCTGGGACGGGCGGAGGCGATTCGTCGATGAGCGTCGAAAGTAAAAAACACCATACCTCGTGTCCAGGTAAACTGAATGAGAAATATAACTACCTACTGTAATTCTTTAGTGGATTTTTTTACGTTTAATGGTATTTTCCCTCTCGCCGTATGATTTTATACGCTTCTTTACCCTGGCCCGTCCATTCTTCAAATACCGGGCGTTTCAGAGTCTTTTGAAGTCGCCGTTTAAGACCTCGGATGCTTCGTGGACAATGTGATGATTTACGACTCTCAGGGCGAATCGAAACGAATGCGCTGTGCTGGATTTAGATAACATTGAGAGATGACAAAAACAGATTAATTTACCTACAGATTTTGATTGATTTCTTTTAGTTTGGGAACTCCCTTCTCGCAAGGAAAAAATGAGTAGCTGTGTGGTTTTTAATTTCGAATAAATTTTAGAATTCTATGAAGGGTCAAGGGCCTGACTTGTCGGGTAATTTGGTTCGGCAAATTCATTTTCTTCGGACTGTTGTGGGAATGGTCTCCGCGTTTGAAAGAGGAGATTTAATTTACTCCCGCCTCCACTTATCAAAATTAATTATTAGATATTATTAATGAGAATCTCGAAGAAAAAAAAATTTAGTAGGTTGCAATTTTTCATTTCATACCCTAAATATATCCATGCAAGAAAATCCCACTTTTTCACTGAATAGGAGATGAACCTGTTGGAATTAGCAGTGCCAGGAAATTATTTTACTCTAATTTTTAATGATAATAATGACTTGACCGATCAAAAAATGACCAGAAAATTTTTTTCTGAAAAATTCAAAAATTGTTAATTTGACAGAGAATGGGACACTTATCACGTGAATCGTATCCTACATCTTGTAAAATATAAATGTTCTTTTTTTTTTCTTCAAAAAATGAAATATTTTGTGAAATTTTTAAAATGGAAATTTACAAATTTTTCTAAAGATATTTGTGAAACACTTTTTGAGTAGTTTTTGTCAATTTACTAGGTATTTTTCTAAATTCATTAAAATATTTTTAATTTTTGAAAATTTTTCAACAAAAAAAATTCCAGCGTTTGTTTGCAGGATTTCTTTTTCTTTAAGAATTTTGCATCAAAAATTTATTAAATTTTTTTTTGACGATCATTTTGAGTAATGAATTTTTAACAGTTTTTGAAACAATTTTCTGAAAGAAAATAACTTGAAATTTTTTTTTTTCAAAAGATTTTCTTCTAGAAGAATTTTGTAACGAAAACTTTTTAAAATTTTTTAGAATGGTTTTTTTTTTCATGGGTCTAAATCGGGGTAGTTTGAGCTGTTGAATTCGAATGTGTGATTAGTTTTTTTATTCGATCATTTCATGTGATCACTGATCAGATCAGTGGAATTTAATATTATTGTCCAACTAATGAAAAAATTGAAAATCGAATTCGTGAAAAATGAACGAATTGAGTTGAAATTTGGGCACGAGGCATATAATTGAGTACATTGTAAGGAAAATTTTTTTTTTGAGCTCAATGGTGGAAAAAAACTACGAATATACATAATAATTATCAGTTTTTGAAGTTTTAAATATGGGACGCCCCCCTCCCCCCAAACATTATATAAAACAGTTAGGAATACAAAAAAAAAAAATCCCTTTGTAACTCGAAAACGGTCTCTTCTAAATATGACCCCCACCCCCAAAAAATATAAAATAGCCTAAAATCACGTATTTCGAGGCATCAACTCCAGGGAGTGAAAGTCGAGGATCGATGATACGCTCTAAAATCATCCCTTACCATTGCAAATCAGAAAGTGAAAAATTTTGAAATTTAGTTCGAGGGTTATTTGATCCCATTACTGCATCAGAGCCTTTGAATTATTATTTTTGATTTTTTTTTCAAGAGCTGTCAATTTTTGAGAGAATTTTTCTAAAAATTATGCCGAGAATTTTTTACAAAAAATTTTCTTTTACATTTCTACTCTTAGGGTGGTTCGATGCACATTTCTTCATTTTTCTGCGAAGATTACTTAGGTATTCAATTATTTAATAATGCAAAAAAAAATATATTTTTTCAAAAGTTTTCAAATTTTTTGCAAAAATGAAATAAATTTTTTTGAAATAAAACTTTTTTCCTGTGAAATTTCATTTTTGGATGTGTAGTGCTCGGTTTCCAATCGCGTCTATATACGTAGTACTTTGCTACTCGCATATAAACGGCCGATGAAAACACTATATAACCTCGGGCCAGATCCTTATGTAATTGTAGATTAACCGACTCGTAATAAAACACATCTTTTTGTACAACTCTAAATCGTGTTTTTGTTGGTCTAAAACCTTCCTCTAGTGTAGCTCGGTGGCGTCGCCTTGCTCCTAGAGTGTTATAGGTAGGCATACAGTCGCACCCGTCGACTTACCTTTCTCACCTACCCTTTCTTTAGTAGGACCTCTTGACCTACAGATGTTAAGTCCTTTTACCCATGTACCCTTAGTCCCTTACGTATGGGAGTGAGATGGGGTGTGATGAGAGGTGGAAAATACTCCCTCAAAGTTTTGAGCTCCCTAAAATTTTTTAAAAGTCTTTTGTAGGATCTGATGATTGGTTTCGGAAAGTGAAAACCGTGCCAAGTGGTTGAGAGTATTTTTTTTGGTATTCAATGAAGAAGTCAAAGGCTTGACTTTCATTATAATCTAATTCGTGGAAGGTCATTTTTGGTCAGGCTGTAGTAATTTTAATGATACGTGGAAATTTACTGCAAATCTGTTTTTCTGCGATTACTCGTTAGTCGTTAATTTGAAATTTTTTCTAAATCTTGTGGAAATTTTCAACTCCGAGGTTTCATTAGAGAAATATGGAAGTTTAAGACTGGGAGCGGCTTTTTCTTTTTTACGACATTAAAGCTAGAGAAAGAGGGGACCGGTATTTTTAAAGAAGCCATCGCGCCTGTGTGTTAAATTTTTGATTATAACGAAGGTCGTTAATTTCTTACTCCTCTAAGTACGTATAAGTTCTGTATACGTAAATTAAGTGCACGAGTATGTACGTAGGTATGTTTTAGTACATATTTGCCGAAAGTTTATTATTCGACCCAGTAATAGTGAAAATATTTACGTAGGATGAGAAAATTCTCAAGTTAGTACGAAGTACGAAGTACACACACATTACATTAAATACAGAAGTGATGGCGGGGAGCATGGGGAGGTGGAACCTAAATCCTCGAATGCGACGGTTACATAAACGTCGGAATCAATTAAAGAGACGAACCTGCGATGGAATAAGGTTAATGAAGCACTCGTGTATTCCGTTCTCGCGTGTTGCCCCTTGCCTGTTGCGTCGAGTCGCAGTCGCGTCGATACCGGCGATGTTTTGTGAATGATAACAAAAAAGGAAAAAAAGAGTAGGTAAATTCTTTTTATCGAATTACCGCGAGACGCTGATGTAGATAGACAGGCACGAGGGAGAGTGAATCGAGGGAGCTATGAGAGATTATGTAAGAGAATAACGCATCGAATTTTTTATTTTTTTTTACTTCTTTGCAATGTAAGTACTAATCACTGCAACGTCGAAATGATCATTGGGTATTGTATTGTGTTCTTGTGCTCGTATTTGAGCGGCGGCCGTTACTGTGTACTTATTATACTTACAAACGATGGTGAGATGGTTACGAAATTCGAACAAATTATCGATATTTATGTACCGTCGCGTCGTATAGTACGCATTTCGGCGTGTCGAAATCGATGTCAATAATCGAATTACCGTGCTACGTCGTGTAGCATTGCTGCATGAAATCGCAGTCGCCGAATCGCTCTATTGCGCGGCTGCTTCAAATAGTATAAATGTGCGACAAAGATGACCGAGTAATGCGAATTTTGACCGGTCCAATTTACTCGATTTTTTCAACTTTTTTTTTTTTGCGGTTAATGAGATAGAAATTATTACGATAGTTGAGTAGTCTAAATGTGAGGTGTACGAGAGTTGGACCATCGAAGAAAAGTTACAGCTGGTTTTATTGAGGTTCGCGATGAAATGACCAACGAGCACGGAGAGGTTTTTACGAGTATTTATGATCGTGTCTGGTTGTATGATGGACATTGGCATACGCGATGATGATGACCCGGCAATGTCTGAAATGGTTGCAGGTGCAATGTGTAGTTATGTATTTTGCCTTCAAGTTTACTTTACCTACTTTCTTCTTTTACTGCGTTAATTTCTTTGATCACGTTTAGGACGATTTGAAGAGATCAAAAGCGGTGTTTTTTTCTCAAATGGTGGCGATTTTTTGAGATCTGGAGTCATTAAAAAATTTTGTCTGTTTGAAAAAAATTTCTCCATTCGCATAATAAGAATTACCTACTGGTTCATTTCTTGGTTTTATTTTTCAAAATTGGGTAGGTTGTGACACGTGCTTAATACTTATGCCATACCATATGTATTAAATGAAATGTTGCATAAAAAGTGAGAAAAATTTCAAAAAAATCATAAATATTTTAAAATAAATAATCTGAAGTTGATTGTGTTCGAAAAAATTGAAAAAACTCTTCATAGGTTTTAAAAACATGGAATTTAATTTTTTTTTCACCAAAAATTTAGAGAGTGGATTTTAACAATAAGTTTCCTGAAAAAAAAAGAAGAATAAAACAGAAATCTCAAATAAGCTAAGCTAAAGGCATGTTTTAAAATACCACTTTCAATTAATCTGCTTTAATAAAAAATGTCGTTCGTGTTTCTCCCACTTAATCTTCCTGTACCTATACCTAATTTTTTCCTTTTAATACACCTCCTCGTGAACAATCAACACATGATATTAGGCGTCAATTGGTGACATTTATGGAGAAAATAATTCCCTATTTTTTTTTATTTTTTTTTCTAACTACATTTTTGAGTATTGCCGCCGGCCTCTTAGTTTTAAAAAAGTTGAAAAAAATTGAAAAAATAAACAATTTAAAAAAATGGACTTTTTTTGTTGAAAAATGGTCATAAGGTAAAAAGACCATTTTCGATCATTTTTCATCTTTACCCCGTTTTCATGGGACATAATAAAACGTAATTTTTTACGATTTTTAAAAAAAATTGAGGACGTCCAAATGAAAAGGGCGTAAGTCCAGAAATGGCGTTTCGAGAAAAACGTATTTGAAAGTTTCGATGTTTAATATTTTTTATAAAGACTGAACTGAGGTGATGTGTGCGACTTTTATTTTTAGATTGATCATTCTAGACCAGAAATACGCGGTTGATGAAATTATTCAAGCGTTTGTACTGTAGTTATCGCTGGAAAACCATAGCTAAAAGTTACGCCCTTTTTCGTAGACGAACTTTTTTTTTTTTGGATTAAGAATCGTAGAATAAAATGTGTAAATGCTGAAAAAGAAATTTTTTATCGTAAAAAATTTTTTAAGATGAAAATCGCGAAGTTGATGTGAGTGATAATCGTTCCTCCAATTATCAATAATGAGTATCCATGTATTAATATGAAAAATTGGAGAGGTGGGAGGATTTCAATTGAAAAAATTTTCAAATAAAAGTTGTAGATTAGAATCTTAGAAATAATATTGTTCATTATAGGAATTTCAATTGGACCCTCCCCTCCCCTCTAATTTCGCATATTAGTACTACGAACACACTCCACTATTGAAAAATGGGGGGAAGGAAGGGTTTAATTTAAAAAACATTTCAAACAAAAGTTGTAGATTAAGATCCTAAAAGTAAGTTTGGTTATTATAAAAATTTCGATTGGACCCCTCATTTCTCCCTAATTTCGTATATTAGGCGTTTATATAGTTTTGGACTTAAAAAAATTCAGCTCAAATTAGGAGCTATTAACTTTTAAAATGTGTTGTGAGTGTTTGACGATAGATAGCGATGTGGGACAAGTTTTGCTAGATAGTATATTGAACGTAGAATTCATTTTTGCAATTTACTGAAAAAGGGCGTAAGTCGACTTACGCCCTTTTCATTTGGACGTCCTCAATTGAAAAAAAGGTTCAAATTAACAAAATCGTTCTAACATACACATTACCTCCCAAAAAGACCATTTACACCAATTTTTCAACTTTCCTTTCATTTTCAGGAAGAGTGAAGAGCCGCCACTTTAGATGATTTTTTCACATGTTTAATAGTTTTTGAAAAATTCTCACCGATACGTTCATGATGAAAAATCAACGTAAATGGTCTTTTTGGGTGGTAATATGTATGTTAAAACGATTTTATCAATTAAAACCTTTTTTTTTTTTCAATTTTTAACAATTTTTTCGATTTTTTTCAAAAATTGTAAAAACTGGCATTTTTTCATATCCCATGAAAACAGAGGGGTAAAAATGGAAAATCATCGAAAATGGTGTAATACCCACATTATGACCTTTTTTCAAAAAAAAAAATTAAAATTTTTTTAATTGTCTATTTTTTTTAAATTTTTAAATTTTTTTAAAAATTGGAGGCCGGCGGCACGACTCAAAATGCAGTTGGAGAAAAAAATAAAAAATAGAGAATTATTTTCTACATAAAATAATGTTCTCTAATTGATGCCTGATATTCAAAACATTTTAAAAATTTCCAAAAGAAGGGCCACCCTGTTGTATACCCAAATGAACGAGTTCGTTCTAAATACGACTCCTCACCAAATCCCTACAATAAGATGACCGTGTGAGATAAATCAAGGACCGCCTGCCTTGCATATACGATGCGGGTACAATTGAAATAACGTTGACCCTCTTCAAATAATAAGAGTACAATTAGTACAGGCATAAAATTAACTCTCACCGCATCACACCGAACTGCAGATTTATTTTTTACTACCTGATACCATTTTAAGAAAATTTTCCAATTTTCGCGATCCGCAAAACACTGGAAAAAATATATTATCAAATACAGGTCATCTTTTCAAACAGCACCCACACCAGTATCGGAAAAAGAATCATTACGTTAGTATCCGAACCGGATTTGCTTTCAGATGCATAAAAAAAACGGCAACAGACCATATAACAATTGGTTTCTTATTACACCCTGCGGTTTCACTCTAACACGTCAATAACCTTCAAGGACAAAAACCAAGCGTTCGCGTTCTCTCCTACGCTATGCTCTTCGCGTACTAGTAACTCCTACAATTATTACAACGAACGCGCGTAAATATCGCGAAAAGACGATTTATCGCCGTACCGCGTATTACGACACCTAATAACGATACATTTACCAGTAAAAATATACCTCGAGCCTCGAGCAGATGAAAACGGTTCAGCAGCAAAGTACCTAAGCGAGAAAAAGAATAACGCCTTGCCTCATATCGCGTGAATATTTTACCTCGCGTACGAGTATAACTTCTATGTCTCTGGTAAATATACCAAGCTCTATTGTGTCAGATAAATAAATCCTCAAATAGCGAATATAATATGTACAAAAGAAGCTTGGCAGGCAAAAAAAAAGTGTCGTGTTATGCGAGCACTCATTATATTTTTTCAATACAACTAATTACACTCGTAAAAACTATATTACAACATAATACCTAGTCCTACTCGCAGTATCTAACCACCTATGTACATATTTACCAGCAGACCTCCATCAACTCTCACTGATCACAAAATATAATAACTACACGACATCGACTTCGACATTCGCACCAACATCGTATTAAAAAAATAAACTATCGAAAACCTTGAATAATTTAGCCACTCGAGCGGAAATCGCGAGCCGAAGGCGTGAAAAAATTATCCAGCTTGTGAATTATAGGTAAAATGTACGTAGGTATTTATTTGGACATTCGTACGTATACACAACGAATATTTTAGTACACAGCAAAGCAAGCCTAGACGTCAACTGACCAACAGCAAATACCTAATTTATACGTAATCTGTGCTATACACGCCGACAAATGCGTAACTCTTTGATCTGTTTTAAAATACACTAGTCTAAAATACAATGTAATAGCTAGAAACAGACTAGACATTTAATAGAAAACTACGCGGAAGATAATCCCGAGAACAGAATCGCATTTGGATGCATAGCAGCACAGATAATCAGCAGGAGAAATACAACATGCACGACCTGATTTTTTTTTTGTTTGCAGTACCTTCGACAAAACCTTTTGTAATAGTAATACTCAATTTTTTTTATCATCTTACTTGCAAAATTATTTAAAAGAATTTGACAAGTAACTGAATTATCTGCGTGGGAAAATGGACAAATCTCGAGATAAGTGTTACACGGATTACTTATAATCGTTTTTCGAAAGGATTACGTCGACACTCAACAATCACTACATATGAAATTACATCGGAGGAGTTACTTTTTCACAGACGAACGATGTACCTACAGAAAATGTAGACATGTTCAATTCTTATTAAATCAAAATTTTTTAATTTTCCAAATAAAATTTTTTTTATTAAATATTTTTAAGCTCTTTGAAAAGTTTTAATCTGATTTAAATTCTTCGAATCATTATTGAGACGAACTGTCAAATTTTTCAATAAATTTTCTCAAGTTTGTTAAAAAAGTTTTAATTTTATTTAAATTGGTTCTTGAAAATGTTTTTGGGATAAATTTTCAAAGTTTTTCAAATACAATTTTTTTTATAAGTACCTATCACGTATATTATACATTTTAAAAGTGTGAAACGTAACGAAACGAAAAAACGAAATAACGAAACAATTTCGAAAACCTAAAACAATACGAAGTAAGGAAATCTGAAATAAGCATAAAAATTAAAAAAAAAAAAAAAACGAAACAAAATTAAAAACAAAAAACTGAACGAAACCTTTAATTGAAAATAACGAAACAAATTAACGAAAAAAAAAATCAAAAAATTGACTAGGTTTATAAAGAAAAAAAATAAAATAAAAATAAAACAGCACTAAAAAATCATTTAAAATCTACATACTGCATTTTTAAACAATTTTTTATACCTTTAGAATTTCTTGAAAAATTCAAAAAAATATTTTGTGAAAAGAATTTAATTAATTTTCATTTGTATTTTCGTGGAGAAATTGTTTCAATTTTTCTATAAAAAAAAAACAACAAAAAAAACTAATTTACTGCATTAAAAAAACACTCAATTTTTTGAATTTTTTCAGAAGGGTTTTCTTCAAAAGTTTTGGTTGGAAATTTAAAAAAAAAAATCCCTCAAAATTTTAAAAACTCAAAAGATTTATTATCTGAAAACTAAAAAATATCATTTTTTGTCATGCAGATTTCAGACTTATTCCAGCGCGAAAATTGAAATCTAAATACAAAACTGAAGTCTGGACAGAATTTTCAATATTTTGAGTATGAATTACCGAAATAATTTCGGTTATGGTAGCAAAAAGTTCATTACATTTCGTTTAAGAGCATTTTTTTCTAATTTTACCAAGACTTACACTTCGAAAAAAATTGTTGAAAACAGCTTTTTGTCTATTTCTCGAGGTAAAAACTTTTTTTTTATTTTTCTCAGAAACGCAATTTTTAAAAAATTTTCCATAACTTCAAATTCAAAA
Source organism: Balanococcus diminutus (assembly GCA_959613365.1). Lineage (NCBI taxonomy): Eukaryota > Metazoa > Arthropoda > Insecta > Hemiptera > Pseudococcidae > Balanococcus > Balanococcus diminutus. The sequence goes on from OY390716.1 coordinate 26,633,564, forward strand.
AATTCATTGAGAACAGTTTTCTTTCTTGAGATTTAAATTTTGAAAAAGTTCGTTTAAAATTTTCTATAAATATTTTTCAAATTGGGAAAAAATTAATTTTTCAAATTGTTGTTAAGTATCGAAATTTTTTTCATTTTTTAGAAAGCCAAATTTATTTAATTTTCTTAATTTTTTATGATACGTATTGTGTTTTTCACGTACTTAACCTACTCAAGCAGATAATTATTCACATTTTATAATTTTTTTCCCAATTTATCTATCTTCTGATCTTGATCTCCGATTATGGGAAGCTCGCCAGTACCTCTACCTAATACCTATGTACTTCATTCCAACTGCAGTATACAAGCGTATAGAATATTTGCAAACTTTCTACAAAGATGACGTGTTCTTTCCTGCGGTTTGTGTCAAAATGAGCGAAAATTTTTACATAACCGCGCCCCTGAATAGTGAATACTTTGATTTTCGTTCGCGAATTTGATTACCGCAACGATGGAGGCGTAAAATAGGGTTTTAGGGTGTTAACTCGTGTTTCGTGCTGAGCCTTGAAAGAAGCATTTCGGTCGTGTTAACATTTGGTACGTAATTATTTCGCTTTTGAAGTGCGGGTAAAAATCACACGTGGCTACCCTCGTAATACTCACTTACGTCATCGACGTATATAATTTCGTTTTGGTTTCGAATTCGAATTATACGAGTTGAAAATCAAAATGTGTTCGTATAATTGGAACGTTGGTTATTCTATGAAATAAGATTTTTTCTGAGCCTTTGAGAATATTGTGGTTTGATTTTGGATGTTCTGTGAGGCACCATATAAAACTCGTACTGTTTACAGCTGTCCTTAAAATATGAGATTATGCTCAGACGTGCGTTTGAAATTGTGTAAAAATGAAAGAGGAACGTGTATGGAAACTATAATATTACCGACTACAGAGACATAGTATGAGCAGTGGACGAAAAGCATAGATAAGCCATTTTTATGTACGAGTATAATATACATGAAATATATGAAACGAAGGGTTCAACTCTATCATGGCTCATGGCTTCTGTATACAAATGTAACATAACGGTTCGGTGTGTTGAAATCTCTTTCATTACTAAGGTCTTACTCTCTGAAGTAAAATGTAAACGATTTAATAGGGAGGACTGCTGGAGAAGTCGCGGTGGTCTGGTGGCAAAGACATGTACGGATTTTCGATGAGTGATGGGATACGGTTGGTGGGTTTTCTATCGAGGGAGACGTTATGGTAGTAGGCCATGTCGATGTAGCTTCCAGTTGGTTTGGTACATACGAATTCACGTGTCAAGATTATCATATCGTCGTATATTTCGTTTGTATATTAGAATTTCGAAAGCAAGATAGAGTAACCAGGCATCGATATGACCGTTTTTGGACGCATGTTCTATTTTTCATACTTTTTCAAGTCGATTATGTATGCGTGATCTTTCATAAATTGTGATTATGGAAGCATTAGCGCAGCGAAGGGAGGAGCTGGCGGACTATAGCTCCCTCTAAAACGTAGTCCACCACCCGAATTTAATTTTGAAATCTTTTTATGAAGCTGAACAAATTATTACGACGACTCTAAAGTCCAATTATTGACTGACAAGAAATGTATTTCGAGTTTTAAAGAAAAAATGGAATTGCCCGAGCAGCACAATCGACAAATTATCGAAATAAAAAATCGACAGAATATCGAATTCGATAGTGTCGCGTTAGTTCCGCCTAAATCGTGAAATTATCTTTCGATATATAGATAGATTATCGACGAATTATAGTTAGCAAAAATTTCGTGATTATAGTAAGATATTTTATCAATAATATATCTATAATGTCGAAAGATAATTTCACGATTTAGGCGGAACTTTTGCGACACTTTATCGAATTCGATATTCTGTCGATTTTTTATTCCGATTTTTCGTCTTTTACTAGCTTTTTTCTATAATTAAAAATCCTTAATTAGCATAATTAATACATTAAACTATGCCTAAACACATTATTCATGTTACGGTAAGAGGATCATTTCAGAAAAAGTCAAAAAAAATTATAAAAAATCTGCCACCCGCGGGGCTTGAACCATCTATCTCCTGCATGGTAATTCTCTTCCTCAACCACTATGCCATACCTTATCGTTGAGGAATTAGCAATAAAACGCTTATAATAGGCAGTTTAGTACTTCCAGACGTGTTGGTTCACCAATTTGGAAATAATTTCAAACATCGTCACAAGATCGTTCGACAAATTTCAGATTATTTGTCGATAATGTAGTTTCAAATATCGCCACAAAATCGAATTCGAGGAATTTCATATTACGTGTCGATAATATAGTTTCAAATATCGTCATAAAATCGTTGAAAAATCGAATTCGAGAAATTTCAGATTACGTGTCGATAATAAAGTTTTAAATATCTTCACAAAATCGTTAAAAAATCGAATTCGAGAAATTTCAGATTATTTGTCGATAATATAGTTTCAAATATCGTCACAAAATCGTTAAAAAATCGAAATCGAGAAATTTTATATTACGTGTCGATAATATAGTTTCAAATATCATCACGCAATCGTTAGAAAATCGAATTCGAGAAATTGCATATTATGTGTCGATAATATAGTTCATGCATCGGAACACGGTTACTTTTTAGTAACTTGGTTACTTTTTTAAAGGCAAGGTTACTTTAGTTACTTTTGGGCTCATTTTGGTTACTATGGTTACTTTTGGACTCATTTTGGTTACTATTTCGTCAAAAATCTGACGAACAGCTGCCATTAAAATTTAAAATTTCTTTAAAAACGTTTTGAAAGTTTTTTTCAGAGATTTTGCTTCCAAAAAATTTGAAATATTTTATTTAAAAATGAATTAAGTAAGGTCAGTTGGGGTAACTCATGCATCGGAACACGGTTACTTTTTAGTAACTTGGTTACTTTTTTAAAGGCAAGGTTACTTTAGTTACTTTTGGGCTCATTTTGGTTACTATGGTTACTTTTGGACTCATTTTGGTTACTATTTCGTCAAAAATCTGACGAACAGCTGCCATTAAAATTTAAAATTTCTTTAAAAACGTTTTGAAAGTTTTTTTCAGAGATTTTGCTTCCAAAAAATTTGAAATATTTTATTTAAAAATGAATTAAGTAAGGTCAGTTGGGGTAACTGGGCCACCGGGGTATCTGGGCCATTCTCTTCCTAATCCCCTCCAAAATCGTCTTGGCGTAAATGGTTGGTTGCGTGGTAACACTGACATCGTAAGCCCACCATAACAATTATCATTCGGTTCCTAGCTCCCCTTGAGGAGGCCTCAGTAATTTGAGTAACATGACATGGCCCAGTTACCCCCAACAACTGTGGCCCAGTTACCCCAAAACTCAGATTTGAGTGGGGGTAAGTGAATTACACATCTTGAATCTTCCTTAATAAAAAAAAATTTGGTGGCCCAGTTACCCCATTTTTCGGGGTAACTGGGCCACAATTCTTTGTGTAGAGTGAGGTGTTCCTCAGCTCAGGTATGTGCTTCACCCTCAAAATCAAAAAAGTGAGCGTACCTCTATGACACCTCTCTACACGTCCCATTTGAAGATTTAAGGTTATTCTTCACTAGTGAGGCATTTTTGAATAAAGATTTTTTAGAGTTGTAAAAACGTGGCCCAGTTACCCCAACTGACCTTAATTGAACAATTTATTGAATCTTCTTTTAAAATTGAGATTTTTTCTGCTCGAACTTCAGGAATATTTATTTTGTACTTATGTATTGAAATTCAAGGTAGAAAAATGTTTGCTCCTAAAAAAATTGAAAGTTCTTTTATAGGCATTTTTCAAGTCAGTATGAAAAATTGTGATTTTTTTTCTTGAAGAATTAAGATTTATTCTTGTCTAAAAATGAGCCACCTTTCTTGAAAAAAAAAATGTAAGTAGATAAGCCGTATTTTTTTGAAAAAATTGAGAAATTCTTTTCTCGACAAATAAACGATTTTTTCTCAAAATTTCTTTTCAAAAAAAGTAGAGGCCGTCGAAGAATAAAACCGATTTCTCCTCATTAAAAACTTTTTTTTTAAATGAGAATACCTAGTAATTTTTTCAATTAAAAAAAAAATGTGTTCGAAGTATTTGAAAATTATGTTTGAAAAATAGAGAACTCCTCAAAAATGAAACATAAAATCGTTTCAACTCGTGAACTTAAAATGCTTCAAAAATTTGATATTTCTCAAATGAGCAAAACTTTCCTTTTAAAAATTTTGAAAAGTTGTGAATTTCACATGTTGAAAAATTGTTTTTTTGTGGAGAATGAAGACTTTTCAAAAATTAAATTTTTTTTGTATCTACTCATTTTGCAATAAGCCAATCAAAAAATTGATTTTTTTAGACTTTAAATTCTTAGGCATTACAATTTTTATAAATTGGAAATTTTTTATTTGAATAAACATGAATTTTAGGAACGGCTATTTTTTAAAAATTAAATATAAATTGTTTAAAAATAAAAAAATTGAGAATTTTAAGTTTAATTTTTTGAAATCCAGAACTTTTTAGAAATTACAAATTGTTAATAAATTTAAATTTATAGAAATTAAAAATTGTTTGAAAAATAAAAAAAATCGAAAAAAAATAAAATTTAAAAATTAAAAAAAGGACAGTATTGTTTGTAATTTAAAATTTTTCTAAAATTCACGTTTTTTGAAATCAACAATTATTTGAAAACTGAAAACTATTTCAAAACAAATAAGAGTTCAAAAACTTAAAAAAGTTGATATCAAGTATTTTCAAGAAAAAAAATAATTTTTTTTTGAATTTTCAATATTGAGTTCAAAAAAAATTAAGATTTGATAGGAACTCAAAAATTATTTATTGTGAGCTTCTCAAGAATTGAAATTTCCTATGATATAAAAATTGAGCACCTATTAAGCCAACTATTCTATTAAAATTCGTCATAATTATAGAAAAAGAAAAAATGCATAAATTATTATTTTTGAATTGAAAATTTTGATTTTTTCAAAATTTTTACCATTGATTTTAAGAGTTGTGAAACGTCAAATTTAGCGAAAATATGAGAAAAACGTTGACGAGGGGAGGGGAGGGGGTTATGAGTCATTATATTCAAGTGGAAATGGAAAATTTTTGGTTACTTTTTTCCATAATTTTGGTTACTTTTTTTGAAATTTCAGGTTACTAAAGTTACTTTTATTTGTTCAAATTTCGCTCCGATGCATGGGTAACTGGGCCACCGGGGTATCTGGGCCATTCTCTTCCTAATCCCCTCCAAAATCGTCTTGACGTAAATGGTTGGTTGCATGGTAACACTGACATCGTAAGCCCACCATAACAATTATCATTCGGTTCCTAGCTCCCCTTGAGGAGGCCTCAGTAATTTGAGTAACGACATGGCCCAGTTACCCCAAAACTCAGATTTGAGTGGGGGTAAGTGAATTACACATCTTGAATCTTCCTTAATAAAAAAAAAATTTGGTGGCCCAGTTACCCCATTTTTCGGGGTAACTGGGCCACCATTCTTTGTGTAGAGTGAGGTGTTCCTCAGCTCAGGTATGTGCTTCACCCTCAAAATCAAAAAAGTGAGCGTACCTCTATGACACCCCTCTACACGTCCCATTTGAAGATTTAAGGTTATTCTTCACTAGTGAGGCATTTTTGAATAAAGATTTTTTAGAGTTGTAAAAACGTGGCCCAGTTACCCCAACTGACCTTAATTGAACAATTTATTGAATCTTCTTTTAAAATTGAGATTTTTTCTGCTCGAACTTCAGGAATATTTATTTTGTACTTATGTATTGAAATTCAAGGTAGAAAAATGTTTGCTCCTAAAAAAATTGAAAGTTCTTTTATAGGCATTTTTCAAGTCAGTATGAAAAATTGTGATTTTTTTTCTTGAAGAATTAAGATTTATTCTTGTCTAAAAATGAGCCACATTTCTTGAAAAAAAAAATGTAAGTAGATAAGCCGTATTTTTTTTGAAAAAATTGAGAAATTCTTTTCTCGACAAATAAACGATTTTTTCTCAAAATTTCTTTTCAAAAAAAGTAGAGGCCGTCGAAGAATAAAACCGATTTCTCCTCATTAAAAACTTTTTTTTTAAATGAGAATACCTAGTAATTTTTTCAATTAAAAAAAAAATGTGTTCGAAGTATTTGAAAATTATGTTTGAAAAATAGAGAACTCCTCAAAAATGAAACATAAAATCGTTTCAACTCGTGAACTTAAAATGCTTCAAAAATTTGATATTTCTCAAATGAGCAAAACTTTCCTTTTAAAAATTTTGAAAAGTTGTGAATTTCACATGTTGAAAAATTGTTTTTTTGTGGAGAATGAAGACTTTTCAAAAATTAAAATTTTTTTGTATCTACTCATTTTGCAATAAGCCAATCAAAAAATTGATTTTTTTAGACATTAAATTCTTAGGCATTACAATTTTTATAAATTGGAAATTTTTTATTTGAATAAACATGAATTTTAGGAACGGCTATTTTTAAAAAATTAAATATAAATTGTTTAAAAATCAAAAAATTGAGAATTTTAAGTTTAATTTTTTGAAATCCAGAACTTTTTAGAAATTACAAATTGTTAATAAATTTAAATTTATAGAAATTAAAAATTGGTTGAAAAATAAAAAAAATCGAAAAAAATAAAATTAAAAAATTAAAAAAAGGATTGTTTGTAATTTAAAATTTTTCTAAAATTCACGTTTTTTGAAATCAATAATTATTTGAAAACTGAAAACTATTTCAAAACAAATAAGAGTTCAAAAACTTAAAAAAGTATATATCAAGTATTTTCAAGAAAAAAAAGGATTTTTTTTTGAATTTTCAATATTGAGTTCAAAAAAAATTAAGATTTGATAGGAACTCAAAAATTATTTATTGTGAGCTTCTCAAGAATTGAAATTTCCTATTATATAAAAATTGAGCACCTATTAAGCCAACTATTCTATTAAAATTCGTCATAATTATAGAAAAAGAAAAAATGCATGAATTATTATTTTTGAATTGAAAATGTTGATTTTTTCAAAATTTTTACCATTGATTTCAAGAGTTGTGAAACGTCAAATTTAGCGAAAATATGAGAAAAACGGTGACGAGGGGAGGGGAGGGGAGGGGGTTATGAGTCATTATATTTAAGTGGAAATGGAAAATTTTTGGTTACTTTTTTCCATAATTTTGGTTACTTTTTTTGAAATTTCAGGTTACTAAAGTTACTTTTCTTTTTTAAAATTTCGCTCCGATGCATGTATAGTTTCAAATATCTTTACAAAATCGGATTCGATAAATTTTAATATAATCTGTCGATAATATAGTTTCAAATGTCGTCAAAAAATCGGTAAAATATCGAAGTCGAGAAATTTCATATAATCTGTCGATTATATAGTTTTAAATATCTTTACAAAATCGTTAAAAAATCGAATTCGATAAATTTAATATTCTTTGTCGATAATGTAGTTTCAAATATCTGCACAAAATCGGTGGAAAATCGGAATCGATAAATTTAATATTCTTTGTCGATAGTATCGTTGACGAATATCGTCATAAAATCTTAATAATATCGAATTCGATAGTTTTTAGATTTTTTGCCTATGAAGTTGTACCGATAAATCTTTATAATATCGTGAGAACATCTATAGATTTTCAAACGATTTTTTATCGATACGTTACATCTTCCGATATTATCGATCGAGTGTGCCGCTCAGGTGCCTGATGGTCCACGTAAGTTTTTTTTTGAAAAACAAAAAAATAATGTCGAAAATCCATTTTGATGAATTTTTGAAAATTTTAATTTCCTAATTGAAAAACGTTTCAAACAAAAGTCGTGTATTTAGATCTGAGGAATAATTTTGGTTATTACAAAAATTTTGATTGGACTCCTCCTTTCTCTCCAATTTTTCATTATACAGGGCGTTTCATAGGTGACTGAGTTCCTTCCACTTGGTGAATAGGCAACCCATAAGGAACAAAAAAAAGTCATATCAACATGTTGTCTATCTTGAAAATTGAAGGGATAAGGGAAAATTAAATTGAGAAAAATTAATTTCTGATTGGGCCAATGAATAGTACTGAAAAATGAACTTTTTTTGTTCTTTTTTTAGCTGGGTATTAAATTCGCATCTCTGTGCTAAAATCGACTGAAAAAAAAATATTTTAGAGAAACTTTTTGAAGATCATATAATAATAAAAATTATTCGGCTACACTTCGCATACTTCGATACACATCGAAATAGTCGCCGAATAACTAGGTCGAACGAGTAGTAACAACACAACGATCACATTTCGAGCCGGTAAAACACCGAATAAAAGTGAAATTACGACTCGACCATAACTTCGTCGATTTCATATCTTTTTACACCGTATTTACGAAAAAAAAAAAAATAACCGAGTAAAATAAAATAAATTGGGAAAAAACCGTGCAAAGCTACACAAACAACAACAAAAACAGCAGTGAGCAGACCGCGTCGCGTAATAAAACGCATGAAGGATTATTATATTCACGGCGTTAATATCTGGCCGAGTAAAAGTGAAAATAATAAATAAATTGTGAACCCTTTTGTTTTGAATCACGAACATTAACCAACCATATCCAATTACCTCAAACGCGTTAACAATCGAACGCATCGTGTAAGTGTAATGTGTAGCTCTCCACTTCACCTCTCCCCACGTCTGGTAATACCTCAAAAGCGAATCATAATATACATCACACAACGCTGAGCTGAGGCTGATGCACTGCGCCTGCTGCTGCGGTAACCAAGAGATGTTCTCTTTGATATCTGCTCGTGTAAATACTACAGCACAGCCAAAGCTCATCGACCGATGCTGGAACGTGATATGTGCAGCGCCTGGTCTGTTCAGAGGGCACTGTACCGTGTACTCTTCTTCTAATGCATCCGATTTTAATTCGGTACCAGATGAGGTAAATTTCCGATCCGAACGTTACATATTTGTTATAATGATGATGATGAATATTTCTGCGTCGTAACGTCCCCACTTCCATACATTGGCGCAATAAGAACTATTTTTTGGTCAGAGCTAGAATTTTGGAATAATTTTAGTTATTACAAAAATTTTGATTGGACCCCCCTCTCTTCTATAATTTTGCATTATACTCGTACATTATGAGATTTTCATAAGTATTCACTAATACAGAGTGTCTCATAGCTGACTGATTTCCTTCCACCGAGTGAACAGGAAATCCATAAGGAACAACAAATGTCATAAATAAAATGTTGCCTATCTTGAAAATTGAAGGGGCTTTTTAAAAATTAGCTGAAAAAATGATACATTCATGTGTTTAAAAAATTCAATTTTTTCAACAAAAAAAAAAAACATTTTTTATTTAATTTTTGTTTGGTAAATAAAAAAAAATTTCAACTGAAAAAAAATTAATAAACAAAATTTTCAAACTTTTGTTGTTCCTATGTAAAAGTTTTTTTTTTTAGATTTCAGTGGAAGCGTGAAATGTTACAAATTTTGTTTGGAAAAGGATTTGTTGAAATTTGTAGATACATAAACAAACTCTACAAATTTTCATTTTTGAAGAGGTTGTCTATGATTTTGGTCCAAACGTGGATTAAAAAAAAAATAATAATAATAAAAATAATGAAAAAATAATGAATTGCTGAAAAATTTTGAAAACTGTGTTTTTTAATAAAATTTTTAAATATAAGTTACTGATTTAGAGCTAAGTTTGAAAAACTGTTTCCATACAAAATTTCTGAAAATTCACGTTTGAACTAAAATCTGAAGGAAACCTTTAGGTTAAAAATTTGAAAATTTTGCTTTTCCAAAAAAAAGTTTTGTTTTTTTAATTGAGAATTTTATTTGTTTAAAAAGAAAATATTTTTTAATTGATTTTTTAAATTTTATTTTGAAATGAATTTTTTTTTGATAATTTTTTTTTAATTTTACATTTTTTTTGCGAAAATTCAAAAATTTTCTTCAAAACAAATTTTTCCAAAATTCAACTTTTAATTTTTTTGAAACAACGTTTTCAAATACAAAAAATCAATGTTTTTTAAAAAACTGAAAAATTCAAGCTTTTAAAAAAAAAACATAATTGTGACCCGGCACATTAAAAGGGACCTAGTTGACATTTTACAAATTTTTCAGGAGAGTAAAAACAAACTTTGGAAATGAATATCTCTGGAACGAATGGACCGATTTTTCTAAAACTTTGGGGAATAGTTACTGGGTATAAGTGAAATATTTTCCAATATTAAAAAAATAATTATGGGCGAACATTTTTGTATAACGGCGCAAGGGAAATTTGACCAAACTCAGTGTTGCCAAAAAGGGGAAAAATTTTTGCGATAAGTAAATTTTTGAAGTTTACTGATAACAAATGTAACATTGATTTTAGGCTAAATTATGAAGATTTCGTGTCATAGGTGATCATAAAATGAAAAATACATCGAAAATCACATTGATTATAGATTTATTAGGTCCCTTTTGTCTTTCCGACTGAAAATATTGACTTTTTCTAAGTTTTTAGTGATTCAGGTGATAGATCTTGGTAAGTGGACCTCAGAACACCAAAAAAGTGAAAATCGATTTTTTGTCAACTAGGTCCCTTTTAACGTGCCGGGTCACAATTGTAAAATTTTGTGTTGAAAGGTTTTCTCCGGATTTTAATTCTATGGTGATTTTTCAAAAATTTCGTTTAGAAAATTTTTTTTAAATTTTGTTGTCAATGTTATTTTATAGATTTCAGTGGAAGCGTGATTTTTTTTTACAAATTTTGTTTGAAGAACGATTTGTTGAAATTTGTCGATACTTAAACAGCTCTTTAAATTTTTGTTTTTAAAGAGTTTTTCTATGATTTTGGTCCAAACGTGGATTTTCAAAAAAAAAAAAAAAAAAATTAATCGCTGGAAAATTTTAAAACCCTTTTTTTAAATAAAATTTTCAAGTACTGATTTATAGCAAAGTTTAATCCGAAGGATACCTTCACAGGTAAATAAAAATTCGAAAATTTTGCTTTTTCCAATTTTTTTTTTTTTTAAATTGAAAATTTCATTTTGTTTAAAAATAATTGAATTGATTTTCATCTTATCAACTTTTTTCAAGGTTGAATTTTTTTAATGTGAATTCTTTTTAATGAAAATTTTGTTTTAAAGAAATGAAATGAAAACAATTTTTTCAAATTTTTCCAATACCCAAATTTTTATTTTTTGAAACAAAATTTCCAAATGAAAAAAATCAATAGGTATTTTTAAACAAACTGATCAATTCAATTTTTGTTTTTCGATTTTTTGCGGCCACTGGTTTTCACCAGAGTTTAATATTTAAGCGTAATTTTTCAAAAATTTCGTTTTGAAACAAATTTTAAAGTTTTGTTTTAAATCATTGCCTGAAAACTTTTCTTGAAACTGGGTTTTAAAACAGGATGTCTACAAGGTAGATATAGTAAAAGTAGTGATTTTGGAGTAAAAATAGTGAAAAAATCTAAAATCGATAATGGAAAAATCAATTTGGTTTAGAAACAAAATAGGTAGATAATTTTTTCTTCGTATTGGTAACATTGAGATTTTTCCTGTCTTTTGAAATTTGTTTTGTAGCGAATTTCGATCCTAATTTAATGAAGTGGTAACTTTTTTGAAGGAGTCCTCAATTCTTTGTTATGTTTGATGAGCGCGGGGTAGGGGGGGGGTCTGAAAATTTTGTGGGTTGCAGTAAGAAAAGTAGTGATTTTTGGTTTAAAAAAAATTCTTGTAGACGCCATGTAACATTTTTGTTGTAATAAGTATTTTTTAGATTTTAGTACAAATATTTTTAAATTTTTGTTTGGAAATGTTTTTTCATAATTTTGTTCAAAATTTAATTTTTTTATCAATTTAAAAAAAAAAATGGCACTGTAAACTTGAATAATCTACTAAAAATAAACTAGCTCCATTATTTTAGAGGAAGGTGTCCCACTCCCATCTTTATCCACTCATGGTTTCGTCCCTGACCGAAAGTGAATCAGTATTGCGTGTTTGAATTCCAAATACAGTCATCGTACTTGTTCAACTCGAGCAAGCTTTCAATTGAAAATGAAGATTATTAGTTTTAATATGTGATTCGTCAAATCAAATCTCACGACGAATGCATACCGTGTGGCTGTGGCTTAATCGAAAGTGTTAAAAGGGAGACTCGTTTACCAGTATAATACCAGAGAGGTCAACGAAGATTAAGTATCTGGTTTATTATCAACGAAGCGATGTCAGTTAGCGTATAAGCTGTGAGAGAGATGTACGTTATAATTATCTTCACTTTGACCATTTAGTAGAGTAACTATAATAGAGGTATTATATGTATATAAATGTATGTGCATCAGCAGCACATCGTACAGTCTACATGTCTAGATGTACTTACAAACGTACGTATTTCTATGTGAAGACCGGAAAAACTCCATTTACGAGTTAAAAAAAGAGATATCAAAATAAATGACATATTTCATTCGATAAAAAAGTCAGCAGAAATAAAAAAAAAAAAGAAAGACGTCACTGTCACGTGCTGCGTTTTATACCTTGTGGTGAACTGATGATTCGAATACCTGCTTTGGGTATTTCGTTCTAGATTCAATTGGGAGTGAAAATTTCACGTAAATGATCGAAGTAGGTATTCGAAGATTGACAACTGTGCATTGCGGCGTACTCTTCTAACAGCAGCCGGTCTCGAGCCCGACTACCGTTATAATTATTTCGATACGTCGACCATATCGATTAAAAAAGAAATAAATGAAGACACTGTATATTCGTACGTAGGTTAAGTCGTCGTTATCGTCTGAACTTACGCGAGACTTATTAGCTCGACGCGGCGGTACAGAATAAAGTAAAAGTGGTTATGTACGAAATTATTAATTACAAAGATGACGTGCGTCTGTGGTGCGCGCGCGTGTGCGCATATGGTTGAAAAAATTAACTTTCTATGGTCGTGCGCCCGCGTGTGCGTATATATGTTTGGCAATAGAATAAAAATATCGAAGTGTAACGGTGCATTTCTATGACTCGAAACACCCGTTGAACTTGTTCACTTTCGTTGAGTTGAAATCGAGCAGATGATCGTAAAAATGATATTAATGGGTGGAGTTGGAATGATGAGACGTGTGTAGATCAATTTCACGCGTCGGAGAAATGCATATATCCAGATCGGAGCTGACAGGAAGTGATCTCGCGGTGATAGTTGGAGAGCTGGTGATGGATATTTCAACGACAACTTGAGTACTAGTCTGTTCGGATTTAGACTGATTTCCCATCGATGTGGATTCGCTTGATGTTCGGAGCAAATTTATGACTAAGTTTTAATTTAGAGTCTATGAAGAGAAAAATTGAGCCATTTTGCTATTTTTGGATGGCTCTCCTTTTTCGAGGGTGTAGTCCTCTTTTATTGCAACCTGCAAGTCCCGTATCTCCGTTCCGAAGGATGTTTTTGAAAAATTCTTCAAATAAAAGTTGTAGGTTGAATCCAAAGGAATAATTTTGATTATTACAAAAATTTGGATTTGACCCCTCCTTCCCCTCCAATTTTGCATAATACGTATGAAAAAAGGAGATAATTTCTATACTAAGATACAATTATGCAAAATTGGAGAGGAGAGACAGGTTGAATCAAAATTTTCGTTATAACCAAAATTATTCCTAGGATTTGAATCTACAACTTTCGTTTGAAAATTTTTTAAAAATCGACCTTTGAAACGGCGATAGGGGACTTTTGAGAAAAAAATCTCCTAATTTTTTTGGAGAAAAAATTCCTAAATTTTTCAACTTTTCGTATAAAAAAACTTCTCAATTTTTTGAAGAAAAATCAAGTCTTTGTCGTCTTATCCATTTAAAAAAATAAAATAAGATGAAAATTAAACTCGTCATCGCGTTCGGAATCGGGTCTCTTGCGATGTGCAAGTATCCTCGAACCTCGCAGAAGACACGGACTCGTTCTCGTCGCAAGAAATATTTTCATTAAACATTGTAAGCGCCATCGACAAACAAAAGTATGGACGCGGTATTCGAATTTAATTACCAAAGGTTATTTAGGCGGACGAAGTGAGAGAATGATGGAATATACCTAGATTGTATTTTTCTTTTTGGCCCGTGTTTTTATTGTGGAATCTGTATTACGAGGTCGAAACGGTCGTCGTGTTTCAAGGAAATGGAATTCTCCGCGACGTGATCGTTTCATTGAGCTCGGATCGATTGAAGAATTGAACTTCCTGTAACGATTACACGACGACGAGCCGATTCAAGCGCGGCCACCACGTTCGAGTTGCTCTCAAGATTGGAATCTGCGCGCCAGAGATGGGAGTGCGAATTATTAGCTTTCTCAGGCCTCGATTGGGATTGAGATTGAGATTGAAAGCGAAGAGAGGCATTAAAAGTGAAGCATTCGGAGTGGTAATTTAATCGGACGATGGGTCGTTACAGAATGGAGCAATTTAGAGCTTTTTAATCGACGTATGTATGTATGTTGAACTGAACTGGACGACCGGTGTACTTTCGATTTTTAATCGTTTTTCAAGGTCATTATTTTTCGCTATTTGGTAATTATTATTATTGCGCCGTTTTGTGAAAGGATTATCGTTGATTGTTGAAATAAATGGACGTCCAAGGGTGCAGTAAGAGAGGCAATATACAGTGTGCGCCGGGTATATCGAAGTGAACATGAAAGCCTCGGGTGTCGTGGGAGTTACTATCTATGTGGTGGAGTCGTCGAAACGGTTGCCTAACAGCAGTATGGAAGGGTGGACTGGTTCTTATTTATGAGTTTAGATAATACGTTTCCCTTCCGAAGTTGCTCATTTTTAGGAGAATATTATTATAATTTTTTTTTCAGAATGTTTTTAAGAAATTGAAACTTTTCATTTTTTAAATCATCAAAATAGGGGCAATATTTCAGTTCTTGTATATTTTTTCTACTCATTAGCACAATTTTTTGCGTTGATTCCAGCTCGAAATTACTATCATTTTTTTATTTTAATTTCTTTCGATTTTGTAGTCGCAAATTATTTTATTTTATTTTTTTATTTTGATGATCATTTTTGAAGAATTCTGATACATAACCTTTTATTCATTTTTTTTTTGGTAAAAATAAGGTGATGATGATCAAATGTTTTTTTATCATTTTTGTTTGAAAAATTCTGATCAAAATTTTTTATCATCACTCTTTATTTTTGAAGAACTTTAAAATAACCAATTTTTTGAAAAGTTTGTCTTTTTCTTCTTTTTTTAAAAAAAATTCTGGTGTCTACTTTTTTTTTGGTAAAAAATCATGATTAGGTATCAAATTTTTTGAAAATATATTCTAATTATCGTTTAAATACCTGTTTCCTTTATTTCCCTTACTTTTTAGTTCTGTTACCTATCCGTGATATAGTGTACGTACACTGAACCGGTTAAATAAAATTGATTGATTTTTATTTTTTTTTTTCTTAATTCTAATGATAGATTTTTATGAGAAATTCCGCTGATCATTCTTATTTGTAAAATAATTTTTGTTTACCTAAAAATTCTGATGATAAATTTTTTTTGAAAATTCTTATATTATTCTCTCTTTTTTTGAAAGAATTTTGATGATCATATTTTTTTTTTCAATGTTCAGATGATCAAATTTTTAAAAAAATTTTAATACTTGACCTTTTTTCAAAATTTTGATGATTTTTTTTTCTATTGTAAAATTCAGATGATCAGATTTTTAATGATAATTAATTTTTGTTTGAAAAATAAAATTGTGAATTTGTGATGCCCAATATCTCTAAAAAAATCCTGATTTTTTTTTTTTTTTTTTTTTTTTTTTTTTTTTTAGCTGATCAAATTTTTTTTTAAATTCCGATAACTTTTTTTCAGAATTCTAATAAACATATCATTCCTTTCAAATTCAGATGATTGAATTCTATGAAAAATGTTGATGACCTTTTTTAGAATTCAGATATGATCATTCTCTTGTAAAATTTAGATGAACTTTCGTTTGGAAAATTCTAATAATTTTTTTTCAAATAATTCTAATAATGATCAATTTTTTTATCGAATCTGATATTCCTCTTTTTTTGTGAAATTCGGACGATCATTCTTTTTTATGAAATTATCTTGATAATTTTTGTTTTTATCAAGTTTTTTTGTTTGTAAAATTTTGATAATTTGATTTATTTTTTTGTGAAATTCCGCAATAACTTTTTTCTTGTTTTTTAGGAATAATTCTGATAAGTACTTTTTTTGTAGAATACTATGATGATCAAATGTTTCATTTTAATTTATGTATTGCCAATTCTGGGATGACCAATTTTTATGAAGAATTCTGATGATCATGTTTGTTTGAAAAATTTTGATTATCTTTTTTGAAGAAGAAGAATCCTAATTATCATTTGATTTTTCTTCTTTGGGGGGGGGGGGGGGGGTAAGAGAATTTTCAATGATCAAAAAAATTCTGATTGCCTTTTTTCAGAATTCTAAATAATCATACCTTTTTTTTTTTTTAATTCAGATGATCAAAATTTTTCAAAAATTTTGATCATCTTATTTTGCTTCAAAATTATTTTGATTATCATTTTTTTATTGTGAAATTCAGATATATTGATAATTTTTGTTTGGAAAATTGTTATGATGATTTTTTTATGACGAATTCTGATAATTTTTTTGTTAATAATTAGCTAACGATCCAATTTTTTTGAAAAATTTTGATGACTTTGTTTTCAGAATTCTGATGATGATTTTTTTTATCGTAAAATTCAGATGATCAATTTTAATGAAAAATTCTGGTGTTTTTTTTTCTTTCTTTGAAAAATTCTGATGATCATTTTTTTAAATTCTGATAGTTTTTCTTTCAGAATATTGGAATTCAGATAATCATTTTTTTTTAAATTTTGATGACTTTTTTTCAAAATTCTGATCATAATTTTTTTATTGTAAAATTCTGATGATAATGATAATTTTTCTATGGAAAATTGTTATAATAATTTTTTATGAAGAATTTTTTTTTTTTTTTTTTTTTTTTGAAATTCTAACGATCGAATTTTTTGAAATATTTTAAAGACCCTTTTTCAGAATTCTGATCTTTTTTTTATCGTAAAATTCAGATGATCAATTTTTATGGAGAATTCTGATGATTTTTAAAAAGAATTTTAATAATCCTTTTTTTTGTTTTTTTGGAAAATTATAGTGAATAAATGTTTTTATGATTAGTTTTGTTAGGAAAATTCTAATGCATGATGATATTTTTGCCTATTGAAAATATTTAAGAATTTCTCAAGTATCATGCTTTGAATTTACTGAAGTCATGCTGAAAAGCTCTCTTAACAAAGTAACATGTTCATACCTAAGTAGGTACAGCTCTATCTAATTCCTAAACGTTCGAGTTATCTATTCGTATGTTGGAAAACGAAGTAAAATAAAACAAAATCGTCATTTCGTCACACCGGTACTCACGTTCGCGACAACATCGCGTCGTAGTACATAAAGGTATCAAATATATGTAGCATAATTTTTTTCTTTGTTTATAAAATATTCACGTGTGTTTCTTTTTTCTTATTCGGGTAAATTACACTACTACAAACGAAACAAAAAGTTGACTCATTCAGGTGTGCAGTACATAAGCGGTTGTTTTGTTCAAAACCGGCATCGCATTGTGATTTATAAAAAGCGCAAAGAATCGGCAGGACGAGGAAGAAGAAGTGGTTTAGTATACCGAAAAGGAAACAAAGTGAAAAATTATTTTAGTACAATATTCGTTTAGCTGTGCGTTGCGCTCTGTGCTCAAAGTACATACTCGTACTTCTTTATTATTATTTTTTTTTCGAATCCTAAGTACCAACTACCTAGAGTACGAAGAACTCTGGAGCTGGTATCGTGTACTGTGCATATCGCGAGTGTTGCCGCGAATACGTAATTGGTTTCGTGTGTGCTAAAATGATAATAAGAGGTTGTTTTTCGTAATAAGATGCAGAGTTGTGCAGGTACGTTGTAATGCAATGCGAGCGTTGTCATTTTTTCTTCTTTATGCCATTTTTCTTCGCGCCTCCTCCCGTCGTCTGGCGGCGTTGTGATTTACGCAAGCGAATTTTTCCACAATATACGGGTGTGCTAAATTAAATGTCGGTATTATGTTAATTTTGAAATACATACATACGTACGTATGTTAAATCGTATATAGTCATTTAGTTGATAAGAAAGCATAAAAGAATATCTGACTTGGTGCATATTTTTTTCTCTCTCCAAAACGGCAGCCGAGCTCGGTTCGCGAGTATAATTTGAAGGGAAATAATGAATATCTAATTTACATATATGATCGACCGCATAAAACCAGTGCACGTTTTGTTTCGTATTTTTAATCGCAAAAAATTGAAATTGTTTCTAATTACTCTTACGTTGAGAGTTGGATGGAAAGTCCAATTTCAACGATACGAGCGATGGATTTAATTAGTCTGTAGATGTGAAGGAAAGCAGCTATGAAGAAGAGAGAGATGGAAAGAAAGAACGCCTTAGAAAAAAATACGTGTTGTAATTATAGTATTACGAATTCTGTGCCGACGATGATGATGATATTATTAGAAAAAAATGAAAAATATTCTTGAGGAAAAGCTCCTCAATACAGGTCACTCGTTTGTCTTCCTCGTTCCGGGTTTCGAATCTGAGACCGGATAAGAATGAAAAATGCGTTGAAAAATTTTCAACTCGACTTCCGCGTAATTGCGGTCTGGTACTTTTGAAGCTGCCAGCTTGATCCGTCGTCGATGTGGACGGCGAAAGGGAATATTGCGAGGAATTCGCGCCATCTTGAGCACGATAAATACGCAATTGTGGTTTATCGAAAATGTCGTCGATTGGAAATGATTATGCTTACCTGTGCTGCGAACTCTTACAACCGCGAATTTTTTCATGTGTAACGATGATTAACGCACTATTGAGTTGATTACCTACTTATTTACTATAATGGTTCTTGTTTTTGTTTCAGAGGGCAGAGTCGAGGTATCCAGAGAGAATAAGTATTTGAGTACCATTGCCGGAGGCAAAGTTTTCGGCGAGTTGGCCATTCTGTATAATTGTAAACGAACGGCTACCATTAAAGGTTAGAATGTATTTTATTTATTTATTTATTTATTTATTTATCGTTATAGATCGCTTAGTTTTTATTTTTATTTATTGTAATCTATTTGAATATTATTATGCGAGTACATCTTTTAGGCAGGGCCTACTTGGAGGATTTTCAGGAACTACAGCGATTCGAAAATTTTTGCTGCCTAAATTTTGAGATAAAAACTAGTTATATTTACATACTTATTTTTTTTAAGTTTTCAAAAAATTGCTAAAAATTCACATTTAGGCCATTTTTAAACTTTTTAATATCTAAGTAATTGATCTAATTTTAAAAATTTAGCTGAAGTTTCAAAAAATTATTGAATGCCAATTTTTGAAATTTGATTAATTTTTGCAATTAATAAAATCTGATGATTTTCAAATTTCAGTATAAATAACAATTTTTAAAATAATGTCAAATATTTCAGAGTTCAATTGAATTAAAAAAAGTTATAATACGAGTATAATCAGTTTTTACAAGTTTTAAAATTAGGTATGTTAATTTAAAATTTTGGAAAATTCTTAACATTGAATGAAAAATTCAAAATTTGATCATTTTTAAACAGGCAATGAATGAAATCAATTTTTTAAAGGCAAATTTCTAAAATTCAGTTGAATTTTCAAAAAAAAAATTCAAAAAGTCACTTTTAAAAGTTTTTTAATTGTCTTGATTAAAATTGGATAAATTTAAATTTTAAGTTAGATTTTTTCTAAGTTGAATCTAGTTTTTTAATTTAAATCAAATTTTAAAATAGGTGATTAAAAGGACAATTTTTGAAGTTGAACCAACTTTATAAATTTCTGAGGTTATATTTGTATTTTTAAATTTTAATAAATTTTTGAATTAACAATTTTCAATAAAAGTATACGATTTTCATCTTTGAAAAATTGAATACTTAATTACTCTCTATAAAAAAGGCAAATGTTTCTTTTTCAAAAAAAAAAAAAAAAAAAAAAAAAAATACTCAAGACTTTGAAAAAAAAATTATACATTTTTCTTCCGAAAAATTAAATAAACTTAGAATTTTTTTTACTGCATAAAAATTGATGAAAATTTTCTTTTCACAAAAATTTTTTAAAAAAATTTTCTTTGAGAAAGTGGACATTTTTTGTCATTAACATTGGAAAATTTTTAAAAGAATAGGTATAATTCAATTTTCTCAAAAAATTGAAAAAACATCCCTTTAAAAAATTAATTCTTTTTTTTTTATTCCTAAAAATTGAGAGATGTTTTATTTTGAAAAAATTGGGAAATTTTTGAAAGAATCGAGTAATTTCTTATCTTGTGAAATAGAAACATTTTGTTTTCCCAAAAAGTGACGAAACTTCTCTTCAAAAAAATAATTGAAAAATTTTTCAATTTGAAAAAATTGACCAATTTTCGTTTTGAAAATCGGAGAATTTTTATTTTGAAAAAAAAAAAAAATTTCTTCAAAAAATAAAAAAATAATGAAGCTTTTCTTCAAATAATTGCTAGATTTTTCTTGAAAAAATCGAGACACGTCCTTTTTACCAAAAATTGAAAAAAAAATCTTATAAATTATCTAAGAAATGTTTTTGTTCCATTCCAAATTTTTCATTTTCTAAAAAATTCAGAAATTTCTTTTTCTTTAAGAAAGCAAGGATTTTTCTCTCCAAAAAAGTTGCTAAATTTTTTCTTTTTTTATCAAGAAATTGAAAAAATTAAAAAATTATTTTATTGCATAAATTTTAGAATCACTTCACCCCCCTCCCCAACCCAAAAAAAATTAAAATTTTATAATTTGGGCAGTTGGTAGAAAATATAAAATTTAGTGATTTTTAGATGTTTCAATACTTGAACGAAATCAATTTTTACAATAATGTTTTAAAATTTGGTAATTTTCAAATTTCAGTAAATTTTTTCAATCAGATCAAATTTGTAAATTTGCCCAGTTCTTCAAGTTGAATTTTGATCAATATTCCTTCTTTAAAGAAATAAAATAAATGATTTTTTCTTCCAAAATTTAGGAAATACTTGTATCAGAACCAAAGTAGAATTTTTTTTTCTCTACCTATCTTGAAAAAAGTTTTTTTTCCAAACATTTTATTATTTTTTTTCAAAAAATTGATGAATAGGTCCTTACCTATTTTTCTCCTCTTAAAAAAATGAAATAAATGATTTTTTCTCCAAGAATTTGGGAAGTATTTTGTACTTAAAAATTTGAAGGTTTATTCTTCTCAAAAAAAAAAGGACGAATGACGTACTCTTTGATAATATGACGTGTTTTTCTATGAGAAAACTACAAGACTTTTTTTCAAAAAATTGGGACAAAATTATGAGATTTTTTTTTTCTTTTAAAAAAAATTTGAAGAGGTTTTTGTTTGCAAAAATTTGGTATTTTATATTTTCTTTTCCAAAAAAATTAAATGAAAGACTCATTCTTAAAAAATTTGGAATTAAAAAGTTATTTCTACAAAAAAAAAAAAAGTGAGTTTTTTTCTCCTAAAAATTAATTATTTAAAAGGTTGATATTTTTTCTTGAAAAAGTTGAGAGATTTTTCTTCCTCAAAAAAATTTAAAGACCTTTTTATTCAGAAAAATTTGAAATGGGTACTTTTCTAAAAAAAACTGAGGCAAAAAATTGATAAATTTTATTGCAAAATTTTTTAAAAGTATTTCTACTCTAAGAAAATGAAATTAATGTTTTTTTTCTCCAAAAACTGTGGAATGTTTTGCACTCAAATAAGAATTAGAAGTTTTTTCCCCAAGAAAATTGAGCATTTTTTCAACAAAAAAAATTATGCAAAAATATGTGATTTTTTTCTCGATCATGCAAGTTGAGAGATTCATGCTGAAAAAAAAGTAAATTTCAAAATAATTAGGTACCTATGGTAATTTATAATAAATTTTTGAAATTTGATCAATTTTTAATATTTTCTTCATTTTGAAAATATTAAAATGAAAATTGTTTATATTGTATGCTGCAAAATCACAATTTTACAAATGCTGAAGTTGAATCTTCGAAGGACAAAAAATCTCAATGAAGTTATTACGAAACGTTCAAGTACATTATGTTCTTCTCTCATTGCGATTACGTATTTGATTTGATTTAATTAATTTCTATTGATCAATTTGAAAATTCAAAAATGGGGGTATGTAAATTTATCAATCGCCCGCAACTATTTTCACCACGATGCCCATAACACTGTTATGATTAACCGATAACTGCCCTTCGCCACCATCGAAGTACTAGATAATTTATTAATTAGTATAATTTTTTTCAAACGTGAGCGGCGGTGCGGTACGGTAGTTTTGAAAAAGGCATCAAACGGGCACGCTACTCGAGCATGTTAAGGTTACAATTCGATTGGTTTTAAAAGACACAAATTAATAACGCAGAAATCGATTCTACGAACAATAAATTCGCCATCTCGAGAAATTAAAACACGAGCAGCAGTAACGCTGCGACGTCATCGTGAAGACCAGCAACAAAGCTATAGCTATAGCGCAGAACGAGCATGAAAACTTGATAATGATAACTACATAAATGAAGAGAGTTTAGAATGGTACACGATTAATATAGCATATGCGATCGCTATTATTACTTAACGTACGTAGTCGAATAATATTTTCAGTTCATTATGGTATGTGCGGTGTTTATCGTCGATAAGTGCGAAACCTCTATAATGTAGAACGACTTGTCGTTGTCGTTCGTTAAAAAATTAACAATCGTTGGTGTATTCGCGTATTATTCAGTATTAATAACGTCATCCATCTAGTACAATAATGAAATGATCACTGATGAAGTATACACAAGGAGGAGAAGAAGAGTACGAGAGCGAAGTGAGAGAACACATTTTCGCACTGTTCAATATCGACAATAGTACAACAAATTACGAGTAAATGGTGGTAAATGTGTCGATGTCGTCGGACACGTATTTGTATATTCCGCAAAATACCATGAGCGACCTTTGCTCCTTCTCAGTTGGACTCTCGATTGTCGCGAAACAATTCAAATTCACAATCATCGAAGGCACCATCTGCGATGATTCATACGTTGTGCGATCGCCTGTGAAAGGATCTACGTAGACACCTAGACAGGTTCTCGTGGCCGCGTCATCTTCGGGTTCGTTTTTTCGCGTATGGGTGTTTTTTTGAAGAAAAAAAAATCTGGTGATTTTTAACGCAAAATGGTTTCAATTTCTGAGTCGTTCGGTTCGCTATTCGGTTGGATTTTGTTGAGCAGGTGACAGTGGCGCATAAATGAAGGGCGTACGTCGAGCCAAAATGATTTTCATTTGTAAGATTTACAACTCGATCGTGATGGCTGTTGGAAAAACGAAGAAGAAACTCAAAAAAGGTATGATGATGAATTTTGCGTATGTTGTGTGGTGTTTATCTTTGTTCGTATGTTTTGATCAAATTGGTGATAAGAGTGTTGTCTAGTTGCAGAATTTGATGAGGTTTTTCATTGTATCTACTCTTACTAGTTACTTTGAACGTTATAGTTACGTAAAGTGCCCTACGTATGCTTGCTCATACCGTGCTCGTTTCCTGGTCTTGTAACTCATATAATATTTCGTATCCTACTCGGTTTCTTTCTTATGTATCTAGAACCTATCTGTGGTCAAAAAATAACGTATTTTTAACGACAGAGATTATTTTTTACAAACCAACTTTCAACTCTTTGAAAAATATACAAAGAGTAGCTTCATTATGCAGGCTCATACATATAATATGTAGATGGTCGGTCGAGGTACTGACTCTTTGCAATGATATTATCATTTACCTGCATCTTAATCGTATTCAAAGCAAAAGCAAACACGTATTGTATCAGCTGTGCGAAGAAATATCTTCGAATGTGGTATTGTTGTCTTACGAGTATGTTGTTCGAGCACTTCAATATACTGTGTTGGATTGGAACACGCAATTACTCATTTTTATGAGATTCGATTCGCGATACTTATCTGGAAACTACAACCAGTACTTTGATATTATTATTATTTTGTCGTACAGATTGAATGAGTTTATTTTTTTGAATAATATATTACGAAGTACAGGTTGCCTCGAAAATCAGAAATTGTTTTAAAATCAAGGTCTAATTTTGAAAATTTTCGTATCTAAATTTTTTTTCTTTATTTGTTTTTGAAAAAAAAATAGTAAAATTTGTTTTCAAATTAAGTGCTCGCGGAATCGAAAGTAGTCATTTTTCATTCAATTTTTGGCTTGGAAAAAACTAGTGATTATTATTTCACGTACAAACTTCTGGAAAGAGTGAAAAATTTACTCTCGAACCATCCTATGAAAAATCACCGAATTTAAAAATTAAAAAACAAATTTGCAGGGAATTTTAGACTGAGATTGTTGATATGTACTTACTTAATAATATTTACAGGTTACAATCACTTGAAAAAAATTAATAATTATTCTATAAAAGCAAAATTCTAAAAAAAAAATCATTGTACCTACCTACGTACGTATAAGGTATACAAAAATGAATGCTTTGATGGAAAAAAATTAAGAAAAAAAACTCGTTATGTCAAATAAATTTTCTAAGAAAAACTTCCCCATCCAAATAAAATTTTAAAAATGTCTTTCTGTTGAAAAAATGTTTTTTTTTGTTTTTTTTTTTGACAAAAACTACACAGAAAACTTGATAAAGTACCAAAACCTACCTTGAAAAGTTATCATCAAGTAGCAGTTGTTTAATTTATTTTTTCAATTCTTTTAAATGAATGCAAGAAGACAAAGAAGATTTAAATTTCAAAAAAGGTACTTAAAACAAAACAACAACAAAAAAAATTCTTCAAAAAATTACGATTTTTTTTTTTTTCAAAAAAAATTGAAAATTTTTACTTTCCAATAATTGAATGATTTCTTCACCCAAAATTTGGGAAATATTTTGTAGGTAATAAAAAAGTGATACCTACAAATATAAAAAAATGAGTTTTTTCTTCAAAAAAAAAAAAAAAGATTTTTGTTTGGAAAAATTTGATTATTTTTTTGGCCAAAAAATCAAATGAAAAACTTTTTCTTTTTCTTTGAAAATTTGAAAAATATTTTGCACCTATTCAAAAAAATTTAGAAGATGTTTCTTTATAAAAAAAGAAAGATTCTTTTTTTCCAAAAATATTTTGCAAAAAATTGATGAATATATTTTTACTCTGAAAAAATAAAATGAATGATTTTTTTCTACAAGAATTTTGGAAGTATTTTGTACTCCCCCCCCCCCCCCCCAAAAAAAAATCTACTCTTCGACAAAAATTAAAATGACTTCTTTTTTTCTCTGAGAAAATTGGAAGATTTTTTTCCTTTAAAAAAAATTGAGAGATTTTTGTTTGCAAAAATGTGACAAAATATTTTTTGTCCAAAAAAATAAATGAATAATGACTTTTTCTTCAAAAATTTGAAAAATATTTGGCAGCTACTCAAAAAAATTGAAAAGATATTTCTCAAAAAAAGAAAAATAAAGCAAAAAGATTTTTTTTTAAAAATTGAGTCAAAAAGTTGATTTTTTTTCCTCAAAAAATTAGAGAGATTTTTCCTCAGAAAAAATTCAAATGCTTTTTTACCACGAAAAATTTGATAAATATTTCCAGTCTAAAAGAATCAAAATGAATGAAGTTTTCTCAAAAAATTTGGTTAATATTTTGTACTCAAAATTTTCGATTCAAAAATAAAAAATAGAAAAATAAATATGTACCTACTATTTTATTCCGAAAAATTTGTACCTAAAATTTTTTCAAAAAAATTGAGACAACAAAATTTAGAAATTTTCTTGTAAACAAGTTGATACAAAAATTTCTCTTCTAAAAAAATGAAATGGATAATGTTTTCCAAAATAATTGGAAATGTTACTCAAATGTAAATTAGTAGTTTTCCCTAAAAAAAAAAAGTCGAACTTTTTTTCAAAAAAATGGAGTTTTTCTGAGAAAAATTGAGAATTTTTTCAAAAAATTGAATCAAAAGGTAGATAATTTTTCTCGAAAAAGTTGAGATTTTTTTTCCCCTCAAAAAAAAATTTAGGTAAATACTCGTACCTTTTTATTCCGAAAAATTTGTAAGATTTAAAAAAAAATTGGGAGAGATTTTCTTGCAAAAATAGGGAATATTTTGTACGCAAGTGAAAATTATACGTTTTTTCCATGCACCGGAACACGGTTACTTTTTAGTAACTTGGTTACTTTTTTAAAGGCAAGGTTACTTTAGTTACTTTTGGGCTCATTTTGGTTACTATGGTTACTTTTGGACTCATTTTGGTTACTATTTCGTCAAAAATCTGACGAACAGCTGCCATTAAAATTTAAAATTTCTTTAAAAACGCTTTGAAAGTTTTTTTCAGAGATTTTGCTTCCAAAAAATTTGAAATATTTTTTAAAAAAATGAATTAAGTAAGGTCAGTTGGGGTAACTGGGCCACCGGGGTATCTGGGCCATTCTCTTCCTAATTCCCTCCAAAATCGTCTTGACGTAAATGGTTGGTTGCATGGTAACACTGACATCCTAAGCCCACCATAACAATTATCATTCGGTTCCTAGCTCCCCTTGAGGAGGCCTCAGTAATTTGAGTAACATGACATGGCCCAGTTACCCCCAACAACTGTGGCCCAGTTACCCCAAAACTCAGATTTGAGTGGGGGTAAGTGAATTACACATCTTGAATCTTCCTTAATAAAAAAAAAATTTGGTGGCCCAGTTACCCCCTTTTTCGGGGTAACTGGGCCACCATTCTTTGTGTAGAGTGAGGTGTTTCTCAGCTCAGGTATGTGCTTCACCCTCAAAATCAAAAAAGTGAGCGTACCTCTATGACACCCCTCTACACGTCCCATTTGAAGATTTAAGGTTATTCTTCACTAGTGAGGCATTTTTGAATAAAGATTTTTTAGAGTTGTAAAAACGTGGCCCAGTTACCCCAACTGACCTTAATTGAACAATTTATTGAATCTTCTTTTAAAATTGAGATTTTTTTTCTGCTCGAACTTCAGGAATAAGTATTTATTTTGTACTTATGTATTGAAATTCAAGGTAGAAAAATGTTTGCTCCTAAAAAAATTGAAAGTTCTTTTATAGGCATTTTTCAAGTCAGTATGAAAAATTGTGATTTTTTTTCTTGAAGAATTAAGATTTATTATTGTCTAAAAATGAGCCACATTTCTTGAAAAAAAAAAAATGTAAGTAGATAAGCCGTATTTTTTTGAAAAAATTGAGAAATTCTTTTCTCGACAAATAAACGATTTTTTCTCAAAATTTCTTTTCAAAAAAAGTAGAGGCCGTCGAAGAATAAAACCGATTTCTCCTCATTGAAAACTTTTTTTTTAAATGAGAATACCTAGTAATTTTTTCCATTAAAAAAAAATGTGTTTGAAGTATTTGAAAATTATGTTTGAAAAATAGAGAACTCCTCAAAAATGAAACATAAAATCGTTTCAACTCGTGAACTTAAAATGCTTCAAAAATTTGATATTTCTCAAATGAGCAAAACGTTCCTTTTAAAAATTTTGAAAAGTTGTGAATTTCACATGTTGAAAAATTGTTTTTTTGTGGAGAATGAAGACTTTTCAAAAATTAAAATTTTTTTGTATCTACTCATTTTGCAATAAGCCAATCAAAAAATTGATTTTTTTAGACTTTAAATTCTTAGGCATTACAATTTTTATAAATTGGAAATTTTTTATTTGAATAAACATGAATTTTAGGAACGACTATTTTTTAAAAATTAAATATAAATTGTTTAAAAATCAAAAAATTGAGAATT
The DNA here is from genome assembly GCA_959613365.1 of Balanococcus diminutus. Taxonomy (NCBI): domain Eukaryota; kingdom Metazoa; phylum Arthropoda; class Insecta; order Hemiptera; family Pseudococcidae; genus Balanococcus; species Balanococcus diminutus. Next base: position 26,661,300 of record OY390716.1, read on the forward strand.
TTAAGTTTAATTTTTTGAAATCCAGAACTTTTTAGAAATTACAAATTGTTAATAAATTTAAATTTATAGAAATTAAAAATTGTTTGAAAAATAAAAAAAATCGAAAAAAATTAAAATTTAAAAATTAAAAAAAGGACAGTATTGTTTGTAATTTAAAATTTTTCTAAAATTCACGTTTTTTGAAATCAACAATTATTTGAAAACTGAAAACTATTTCAAAACAAATAAGAGTTCAAAAACTTAAAAAAGTTGATATAAAGTATTTTCAAGAAAAAAAATTTTTTTTTTTTGAATTTTCAATATTGAGTTCAAAAAAAATTAAGATTTGATAGGAACTCAAAAATTATTTGTTGTGAGCTTCTCAAGAATTGAAATTTCCTATGATATAAAAATTGAGCACCTATTAAGCTAACTATTCTATTAAAATTCGTCTTAATTATAGAAAAAGAAAAAATGCATGAATTATTATTTTTGAATTAAAAATTTTGATTTTTTCAAAATTTTTACCATTGATTTCAAGAGTTGTGAAACGTCAAATTTAGCGAAAATATAAGAAAAACGGCGACGAGGGGAGGGGAGGGGAGGGGGTTATGAGTCATTATATTCAAGTGGAAATGGAAAATTTTTGGTTACTTTTTTCCATAATTTTGGTTACTTTTTTTGAAATTTCAGGTTACTAAAGTTACTTTTATTTTTTCAAATTTCGCTCCGATGCATGTTTTTCTGAAAAAAGTTACACTTTTTTAATAGGATTTTTCTAAGAAAATTAGGATTTTTTTCAAAAAAATAGGAACCAAAAAGTTGAGAATTTTTTTCTCGATCAAGTTTTAAAAAAAGTAAATTATTTTATATAAGAAATAAAAATTTGAGAAATTGTTTTTATTCCAAAAAACGTTGAAGTAACTTATAATTTTTTTTTTTTTTTTTTTTTTTAAACAAATATCTATAAAATAGTTGTTAATTCAATTGATTACCAGTTCATTTTTTAGTGTAAAAATTTGCAATTTTATTTTACCTCAATCGGAGGAATTTTTATAAAAATAACTAGGTATGTAAACTTTGGCAAATTTATTGATCATCCCTTGAGATTGGAACGGGGAGAATATTTTGAAAAATGATGAATTTGTTTTTAAAAATTTTTTTTACACAAATCTTGAAAAGATAGGTGGTGCCGAAGCACACCTGGCACCATTTGTAGTTTCGCGTCCATGCTATAAATAGTGCCCCTTAATAATTTTAGGAAGGCAATGTTTTCGACATGAATTTTTTTTGTTGTAATTCTCTCAATTTCAAAGATGAGTATACCTATGTGATTACCACTTTTTTTGTTTTCTGAAGTATTATGCCCTGGAGACGCCAGAAAATCTTTTTTAACCAACGTTGCCAACTTTCCAATCGATTTTACTTGAAAAATATCAATTTTTATAGCTTCGTATAGAGCTTTGCATTTTCAATACGAGCAATATAAGTTTATTTCACTTTTTCTCTCTATTGCAATAACGACGACAATAAGAACAGAAACGAAACGACGATTCGTATCTGAAACTGAAGAGTTGATTTTAATGAACGACCGGCGATTAATTGGATTTAATATTCGATTAAAGATCTCCATTGTTATACGTTTATGTTCTCTTATAATCAGCTCGCTAAAAAAATTATTCTTTGTATCTGCTTATTCGAACTACTCCATAAAGTACGTGAGCAGCGAACACAAAATGGCGAATAATAACGCTCTATACGAGTAGTACCTATAGATGGTGATTTGGTAACGACGTGGAAACATAAAAATTAGTATACCTATCTTATATTGAAATCTTATTAAACGCGATTAATTATCGAAGCGGTGCGTGCCAAACGGTAAATGTGCGACGATGCGGTGCTACTTATATCTCGAAGATATTATATGTATACGTTGGTTTGGTACTGGTACTGGTACTGGTACTGGTATTGGTATTATTCAAAGGGGTATACAATAATACGGTACACAAAGAGATAATTGGTGTCTCGCTGCGAATATACACGTACAACATGCAGATATTTAGGCGATGGGCTGTGCTGCGCTGGTTGGCGCGGAATTTTCGCGATAATTATATCGTATAATGTACGAGTATGATATCGACAGAAGATGCTGAAAATTGCACGCGAGATTAAACACATATTCTGTGTAATGTCGCTGTACAATATATACGTAGGTAGGTACTTATCCATGTACTTAGTCTGTAACCTCGATTTGAACATTGTATATGTATTGTATTGTACCTACTTGTATGTTATATTCATTACGGTGCGAATATTCGTATTTTGCTATGTTTGTGTTATTTCGTACTTAACAGTTCGTACATATACGTATATGTGTAACTTACCTCCGTCCTCCAAAATGGCCGGTTGTTCGAAAATGTACTCGCATAATAATAGTTCACGATAGAATTTCTACTACTATGGTACCTGCCAAATAATTTATAAAATTAATACGGAGTTTTGTTTGTTTTAATTCATACAGCCGCCACTGATTGTAAATTATGGGCCATCGAAAGACAATGTTTCCAAACGATCATGATGCGTACCGGTCTGATAAGGCAAACGGAATATACCGATTTTTTGAAAAGGTTAGCTAATGTTTCAAATACCTGCTTATGTATTTTTACAGTTCGTGATTCGTTGCAATATTTTTTCAAGAGGTTGAATCCTCGCAGATCCCCACTCTCTCCTCCTATAGAAAAATGATACCTAACGTAAGTAGTTTTATTGTTGGAAAAATCTTGAAATTACAAAGTTATGATTTCAAAAAATCCATTCTATTTCTAAAGTAAATTTTAAAAAAGAGTATATTTCCAAGATTTCATTTTTTTTTTAAATGAAAAATTAATTATCTATTATCAAAATAATTTAAAACATTCAAATTTTACTCTTTTCTGAATTCTAAAAATTTTCTTCCAAACAGAATTTTGATTCATTATTTTTTTATAATTTTCAAACTTTTATTACGTTTTTAATTTTATAATTTTTATGTTTTTTACGATTTCCTTAAGTGTTATTGTAGATTTATACGATCTTGAATTTTTTCCACGTTTGCTGCATCCAAAACTCATGAACAGGGCCCGGATATGTATGAAAATGCATATTTTTCTGTGTTGATTGAAACAGGCCCGTAGTCAGAGTCAGATTATAGAGGGGGCTGGAACTTTTTTTTTTGAAAAATTTAGCATTTTCGGTAAAAATTGGAAAATGGATGAAAAACTCGTACAAGGCACAAAATATACTTTTTCAACTGTTTAATACAGAGACGAACCGAAGCGATTTTTCTTGGGGGGAAGGGGTGGCAAAATCATTGAAAATGCCAACTTGAATTACTGAAATTTTCCAACTCATACTATTAACATCATAAAAAGGTGGTAAAGAAGATATTGCCCGAGCGAAGCGAGGGCGAAAAATTTGAAAAATATTCTATTCTTGAAGAGAATGAAGGAAAAGGATACAGCCCGAGCGAAGCGAGGGAAAAAATTTTGAAAAACATAAGATTTTTGACGAAAAAGAAGTATTTTTGGAATAATGCAAAAAGTATGTGTAGGTTTAGCCTGAAATTTTCTTATTGACGAAATTTTGTTAGAGGGGGCTCAATCTGACGCTAGAGGGGGCTAAGCCCCCTCTAGCCCCCACCTGACTACGGGCCTGGATTGAAAAGTGATATGTTCAAGTTACTTTTACGTTTCAGATCTTTCTGAGCAAAATGAGCCATATTTGTTAGCGCATATTTTGCATATTTTGGCTATAAACGCATATTTTTGCATATTTTGGCCATTTTTAGCGCATATTTCCCTATTTTACAGGATATTTCCTCAATTATCTGATTTTTAGCGCATATTTATGTGATTTTTGATATTTCTTTCCCAAAAAGACAAAAAATTTCACTTTTTTCAATTTTTCACTAGTGCTTGAAAAAAATCTACTACTTTCACAAAATTGTTTCGAATGAATTATTTTCAAATTTATTCAGAAAATGTATGAGTTTTCGTTCAAAATATATTTTTTTCCAAATTTTCGCCGTCGTTTCGCTCGGGCAGTGTTTCGTTATTTTATTTTTTTGATGAAATGAGACAGAAATCTCGAAAAAATACGAGGAATTCAATTTATTTCAATTCTAACCTTACGCCTATCTTACGCCTCACGGTGTACTGTGTGAAAAAACTGGTGGAGGAAAATGAAATTATAGAGAATTTTAAAGAATTTGCGAAAACGGATCTTTTTACAATTTTTGGATCTTGTTTTGAATAATTTTTTCATTTCAAAACGGCAACATTGTCAAATGAATGACAATAATCTGATTCTAATTTAGTTTTTGCCTTGAAATAAAGCACAGCTCATCGCGCTCTTTAAAACGATACCCATTTTGGTTTTTGCATATTTCTTGATGTTAGAGCATATATTGAGTTTTTTTAGATCATATATATGCGCATATTTCACCTGTTTTCAGTGCATATATATCCGAGGCCTGCTCATGAATAAATAATTAGTAATTTTTTTAATGGGTTTCTGGCTAAAATGCAAAGTCTCAAAAATTAAAAAAAATGTATGTTAACGAAATACATGTTTATAGTTGATATTCCATAATTCAAAATTGTTGCCCAAAAGGGTGGTAAAAACGATATTTTTTGGTAGAAAGGTAATTTTTCCAACATGAATTTGAACGAAAAATCTGAAAAAATTGGTATAAGTAGTACTTGGTTAGACCCCCATTTGGTTTTTATAAAATTTATTCAAGTATGTGTCCTAGATTGAAAATTGAAAATTACTTACAGCAGTTGGAAAATTTTCAATGGAACTTTGACTAGAATGGATTGCTCCTCACAAAGTATTCACCACCAACCTCCTCTCAACTGCTATATAAGTTCCAAGATTTTTGCTCTCAATATTTCCAAAATGGAAATTTTTAATAAAAAAGTGATATTTTATTTGAAAAATAGTTTTCAAAAACATTTCGAATTTAGAATTTGAAAAAAAAATAGTTAAAAACAGACAGATTATGAGTCATACTTATTTATTTAAATTTGATAAATTTCAGTAGTTTTTGAGCACCGTGTTCAAAATTAAAGGAAAAAAATTTCTTTAAAATACACCCAGAGAAACTGAATTTTTGAAATTGGATTTTCAATAAGTAGTTTGTTAGTTTCCATGGGATTCAAGTCTACCATATTTTCACAAAAATTCTGCCAGTGAAACTTTTAGAAATTTTCAGCTTGTCAGAACATACAGGGTGTCCGGGGAACACTAACAAGAAATTTTGCATACATAATATGGTGCCTATTTCAAAAATTGAGAATTTTGTTTTTTGATTTAGCAAAAAAATTAGATAATATTTTTTATTTTTGAGATTTTTTGCTTATGTTCAAAAATGAAGGCGCTATAAAGGTTTGAAATTTGGATTTTCAAATTTTGATGTACCTTAGCTCCTTCATTTTCAAAAATAGGCAAGAACTTTAGCTCGAAATTTCAAAAAAATACAAATTTATATTTCAAGGAAATTCAGAAACTTTTTTCTAGAAACATTAAACCTGTTCCAAGAATTTAAATAATATTTTTATTACAATAAAACGGGAATAAATTCTCCCCCAAAAAATAGCCCTCCCCCTCCCCCAAAAAAACGAGGGAAAACCTGAGTTCTATTCTAAAACAATAAAAAAATGAAAAAGAGGGTTTTTCTAAAAACACGAGATTTTGTTTCAAAAATATTTGAGAAATTTTTTATTTCAAGAAAATTAAGAAACACCGTTCTTTAAAATTGAGATTTTTTTCTCCAAGAATTTGAGAAGTACCCTCTTCTTCTAAGTTTTTTTCAGTTTTTTCAAAAAATTACCACTTCACTTGAAAAAAAAATCAAAGAAATTATTCAATGGGTTTTTGAAAGAAAAAAAAAAACGTAAAAAAATGACCAGGTGACCGATTGATTAATGCTCTCAGGGAGTTTTATGTCGCAAAAAATGGGTTGGTATTTCGAAATAAAGAGTAAACTATATGTGAAATGTTATCAAATAAGTTTTTTACGACACGACCAGCTCTGAGGGATGCTCAAATTAATCGATCATCCGATATTTTAAAAACGTCTTTTGAAAAAAAGCTATTGAGTTAAAGGGGAAAAAATGATAACATTTTTCTTATGCTAAATCCTTTTTTATTGATTTTTTTTTTTGGAAAAATTGCCAGAAGAACTCTTGTAGGTAGGTACGTATTTTAAAAGAAGTTGTCTTGAAAAAATCGAAAAAATCTTTCAGTTGAAAAAATATTCAATTATGTGTCAAAAAATCAAGTATCTATTCAATTTTTTTTTAAATCAATTTTCTTGTACCTACAAAATGTTTTGAGTTTATTTTCGTTTTTTTTTGAATTGAAAAAAAAAATAGAAAAAGACGTTCTCTTGAAAAAAAAATCTGAAAAAATTAGGTATTTTAATATAAAAAAAATAGTGCAACCAAGTACAGGGAGAACCGTTTGAAACCTCCGATTTGGATGCAACCAGATGACACCAACAAAAAAATGTTCTTTACACATGGTGCCTATCGTGATTGCCTATCTCAAAAATTGAAAGAGCAAGAGAAAATAAAATTGAGAAAAAAATTCCATTTGGTACTGTGGACATTTTCCACTTGAAAAATATTTATCTAGTAATTATTCCATCTTCCGAATTTATAGCCAATTTGGGAGTTTCTGAGCTGCACCTTAATGTTTTTTTTTTTTTTTTTTTTTTAACTAATTGTGAGGAGTATAAATACTTAACAACACTTACAACTAGCTTGAATGCAATATTCTAATTCATTATTCATTTTTTTTACAGTGTGCCTATTTTCAAGAATTTACCAGATGACACGTTAATTAAAATATCAGATGTATTGGAAGAAGTAAGTCAATTTTTTCGTGATTGTTTAGTACGTAATAAGGATGCTCTTGACTTGACAGTCTTGACTAAATGAAGGAATGTGGAAAACGCGTCGACTCTTCACTCTTTTCATTAATAGCATAAATGAAAGATACCTATTAAAGTATTGGTCATACGTCTAGGTAAGGTACCATAATAACTCGTTAGCAGTTGGAAAATTGAAGCTGAAAAATAATATACATTCGAAACAACACACGAACCTAAGAACCTATCATTTGATGAAAATTTTCATCAATTTGTTATACCCAAGCTACATGTTAGAACAGTAGAGTAACAAGTAACTGGTACTTCGGTTCACGCTCGAACTCACCGCTTTCAGTTGAATTAAACAAGATGCATTAGGTTTTTCGATCGAATCTGTATGGTACTCGCGTAATATTCAATTACAAACGACATCGTGTATTTTTATTATACCAGTTTGTCAATCGGACAATCGAATAGAAGTCTCGCCGATCCGACTGTGAAATTATTTGTGCAAGTATTGGCATTGCTGGGCGCTTATTTCCTCTCTATAGCCTCTACTCGTATGAGTCGAATGTCGTGCAATAGCCGTTCGTTTCTGATTGGTAATTAATATTTGATCATTTCTCAGCCATAATACCGCTGGTGACTTGGCAAAATATCCACCCAGATTACAAATTATCTATGTATATTCGCGTTACGTTGGTTTTTTAAATATGTACATGCAAATAAAATAGATACGACAATACTTTATATTATACCTACGCGTATGAAATTCTCTCGAACGAACGTTGTGAATAGCTAATTTAAAGAAATAGTTATAGGTGTTTATTCGTACGAGTGAGTTTAAATTTACATTACATACCTATACCCCGTAGGATTATCGATAAACTGGATATTACGTACGTGTAATTATTCATTGGCCAATTAAGAGGCATTTAAAACAATAGATGGTATTTTCAAAACACTCGTTTGAGTACGCTCATACGTACCTAACCTACCTACTCAGCTCCGCGGGTAATAAAAAATTACTTAATTTTTAACCTCGACCGTTAATTGTTTCGATAATTTTTTTTTCGTATGTGATAAGAACGTCTTATTACGTCAACGAATTACTCGTAAATTAACTAAAGAATCGTTTAATCGTGATTTTCCCTCGAAGTATAAATATTTGTAAATTTTAGAATCGACGAATCGACGTTGACTCGTTAATCATCCTGCGAGCTCTTATTTGTTTTACAAAATATTTAAATTGGTAAAACACACGGAACGCCCAACTGGTCGTAAAACGATAGGTAGGTTCAAAGGTTTGTACCTGAGGTAGAATAGGGATGTTTTTTAAACACCTGTTTGTAACATAATAAAGGATACAAGTTGAAAATACCCAGGAACAAAAGAATTTTAAGGGAACAAAAAACGTGTTTTTAAATATTTAAAAAAAGAGTCGAGTTAACCGAAGAGATTGTGTTTTAAATTAGAGGTCTGCGCCGCCGCCGAATTTTTAAGAATTTTTCACGCCACCGCCGCCGCCGATGATTTTTGTCGGCTGAGCCGGCTGACTAACGTTAAAATCATTAAAAATAGGAAAATTTCACAGGTTTCAGTGCTGTAGTCGGCCAAAAATGTCACTGAAAGTGTGCCAAATAGGTAACTGAATTTCACAAATTTTCAGGTTCTTCAATTTTTAAATCGCCCTGATGACAGTTTTGGAGCTGACGAGGCGAAAATTTTTTCCTCTCGTACTCCAAACTGTTCCACTTTGTTCAGAATTTTGAGTTTTTATATTTTTTTTTGAAAATGAAAAAACCAAACAACATTAGAAATGAAAAATTCTCCAATTTTGGGCTAGTAATCATTGAAAGGGATTAATAATTTTTTTGGATTAAATAAAATCTCCATCTCTCTATTTGTGACCCGGCACGTTAAAAGGGACCTAGTAGGTATTTTACAAATTTTTCAGGAGAGCAAAAACAAACTTTGGAAATGAATATCTCTGGAACGAATAGACCGATTTTTCTAAAACTTTGGGGAATTGTTACTGGGTATAAGTGAAATAGTTTCCAATATTAAAAAAATAATTATGGGCGAACATTTTTGTATAATGGCGCAAGGGAAATTTGACCAAACTCAGTGTTGCCAAAAAATGAAAAAAATTTTGTGATAAGTAAATTTTTGAAGTTTACTGCTAACAAGTGTAACATTGATTTTAGGCTAAATTATGAAGATTTCGTGTCATAGGTGATCATAAGATGAAAAATACATCGAAAATCACAGTGATTATAGATTTACTAGGTCCCTTTTGTCATGCCGATTGAAAATATTGACTTTTTCGAAGTTTTTAGTGATTCAGGTGATAGACCTTGGTAAGTGGACCTCAGAACACCAAAAAAGTGAAAATCGATTTTTTACCTACTATAGGTCCCTTTTAATGTGCCGGGTCACATTTATCTATTTTTTTTAGAAGGAATCTGAATTTGTCGGCAATTTTTTTTGCAAAAAAAGTTCAAGTTTTCCATAAAACAAGAACATTTTTAATTTCCTTGGGATAACTTCAAATTTTTAAAAATGTTTTAGAGAAAAAAAAAATGATTTTTTCTATTGGAGCGGGAAAAAATGAAAAAATTGATTTTCTGTTTCTTGAAGTACACAAAAAAAATCTTTATTTTTCATAAGAAGAGAATACCTAATCATTATTATAATTATTATTATCTGAAATTTTTAGAATTTTTTGAAGTGAGAGAAATAAAAGATTGAAAAATTTTCAATTTTTTTGTAATGAATTTTTAATTTTTTTTTATTATCTTTTCTTCTTTTTTTACTTTCTTTTTTTGAAGAGAAAAATATGAAAAATATGTTATGTTTTTTCACAGTAAAAAAATCAACATTTTTTTTTTTTTTTGGAGTATTTATTTCCTTGGGGCAAATTTTGTACAGCTTGATTCATCGTTTAAGGCAAAGCCAAGGATAATAAGAAAAAAATGGAGAAAACCCCCGAATATATTGGTTTTCTAAAATTTTAAACCCCCCCTCCTCCTCTTCCTCCTCCTCACGACCACTAAATTGGATAGATTTTATGGAATATTTTGGAAAACGTGAAGATTTCTCCCTCGTCAACTGTAAATCTTTGCCTCGCTGGAAGATTTGAATAATTGTGATCAATATTTCAGTATCACTATTCACCTTTTTCTAATTTTTTTGTGTTGTATAGTTGAAAAAATAAAGAGGTCTCTTGAAAATTGCAGTTTTTGAAAAAAAGTGACCAAATAATACGATTTACATTAAATTAGCGTTGTTTTGGCGTTTCACAGCCGGCTGAGCCGCCGCCGCTAAAAAAATTTTCAGCCGCCGAGAACGTCGGCTGGAATCGGCGCGCCGCCGGCAGCCGACACATTTGGTTGACCAGCCGCCGCGGCGTAACTTTGCATCGGCGCAGACCTCTATTTTAAATAGAAAGGCTATAGCAATATAAGCATGGCGATTTTGACCTAGACCCAGATTTTCAAATTTTTGTTCGAAATCGTTGGGTAGTAATAAAATATAATTTTTGAGCGTATTCGTAATTTTTCATCTTACCCCTGGGAGTGGACCAACGACAAACTTACGTTTTGAGTTTTCACGTTAAAAATTATTTCTCCTCGAGTTTTCAATTGATTTTTTTCAAACTTCATATGGAAGTGAATGCACCAAAGGGGGAATGCTGTGAAATTTTTTCAAATTTTTCCGATCGTAAAAATGACTTTAAAAGTGACCTTGAAAACTTGAAATGGCTCTTTAGAGTTCCACATTTGCACGGAAGCGTCAAAAAATTATGGAATGTTATGTTATTTGGAGTATTTTGCACCATATATAATTTTTTTGGATTTTTGATGTCGAGGCCCCCGTACAGTCGCTAAAACCCATTGTTTTTACATTTAAAGTATCCTCAGAAGGGTCATTTTCGGTCAATTTTTTTTTCTCACATTATATCATCAAAGACACCCAAAACCAACCTTAATTTTAGACGAAATTCGTTCGTTTTTCCATTTTTTCTCATTCTTTTACCTAAATAACCAAATGGCGTCATTTTGACAACTCAAAATCTCGCTCCCAAAAGTCCTGAAGGCTGAATGTCCACAATTCATATCTGGAAATGTTTTCAACTCGGATCTAGTAATTATTTTGGGCTAAAATTAGTCATTATTAGTCATCTTTTTGAGGGAGTCAGTCATTATTTTCAATAAAATCGTAGTAAAATCATTTATGAGGCATGTAAGTAATTGGAAAAAATTGTGTTTGAAAATTTTTAGGACCCTACGTCATGTCTTTTGAAACATTATGTGGATATTTTTACTTACCATCTGCGTCCCAGGCTCCTTCGATTTGATAACTCGCATAAGAAGAAGCAAAAATGAAATTTTTTGGAAATTTTATTGTGTACTCGGGACTTTTTGCGAAACAATTATTCCACAGGCAAAAAATAAAAATAAAAATTCCACGCATCAGAAGCATGAAAATAAAAATTTGAAATACCTACGATTTAGTTAAGTAAAATATCTGCCGTACTGTGAAACATTTAAAAAAAGTAGGATTAGGATTCGTGTCTACATATTTTTGTTATCGTTCTTTGTTGATTTTTTTCAAGCAGTGAAGGAAAAGTGCTTGCGATAATAAATTTAAATACCATATTTTATGTTGTATTTTTCAAAATTTGTTGTGTGGAAATTTGTACCTTTCAGTGATTGATAGACTTTGTTCACGACCAAAAAAAAAAGCGAAGTGATTTAAGTTTATGTAATAAATTAAATTCATGGTACCGAATTTGCCCATGTCTGGTTTTTTGCCGAATTGTTAAAAATTGCTAATAATATTCTTATGATACCTACTTGATTATTAAATTTTTTTTAAATATTCCAACCACATTTCAATTTTCAAAGACTTTGTATTTAAACAGATTTTTAAAAAAAATCAAAAATACCATATAAGTTTCGAAAAAATTAGTTGAACTATTCAAAACGTGATTTTTTTTAATTTTTAAAATAAATAGGTACTGTTAAAAAATAAATTTTATTTTTTTTCAACAACATGTTGAAAAATTTAGGTAGGGAGAAAATGTCAAAAAATTGGGTTCCAATAAAAATGTTGCAACTTTTTGGGTTGGGGAGAGGGTTACTATTGAAGACGCAGTTAAAGAATTTTAATTACTTCTTGTTGTTGTTTTTTTGGCACAACAGATTACAAAAGTTTTTAGAAATATTGTATCAGTAGCCTGATGGTATTTCTTTTCTTCGGATAAGTTTCTCAAAATAATAAGAGGACAGTTTTCGAGTTCTTGTTCTGTTGGACGAACTGAAATCAACGCCAACGAGTCCGAATTTCAACCTATAAGTAAAAGTAGATACATACGTAAATTTCTAATCAGATTCAGAGAAGGCATTATAGGTGTGCTATTTAGTTTAGTCGATGGTTATTCCAAAGAAAATTTGGAGCTGTCCTAACGTAAACAAATCTTATCACAGGTGACTCAAATATCCTCGGTCTTGTCCATTTTTTTAAAAGAAATTGATGAATTTTGATAGTATTAAAATTTTTTTAAATTCCGAAGATCGATTATCGAAAATAATTTTCCCTACAAAATGGATAGTGTTATTTTTCTAATCACCTGTATTGTTCATATATATAGTGAATAGATTTACGTACGTATATCCGCTTGTCCATTCGAAATCATCCAGTAGAGAAAACGCAGAGTAACCAATTATATTGCATTTATCGTAATAATACGCGTTCAGAAGTTCAGTGAGGTAATCCTATTTTCGAAGTGGAAGAAATTTTGCACAGATAGATTCATTTAGGCGAATTAATTACCTACGTATTAGTTGTAGGTAATTAAATTAGGTATATGAAATATTTACTCTGAAAAAATCAATTCGAGGTTTATCCTTCAACTGACCGTAGTCGCCGTAGCCATTTTCTGTTACAAAAATTTCAGGATAATTGTAATGCTTGGAAATTTCATTCAACGCTATCCTGAATGCCTTTGGATCTATCTAAAATACAATCCAAAAATTGATATCATTCAGAATTTAAACAATTTTTTTTTTTTTTTTTTTTTTTTTTAACGCCATGTACAGCAACTAAGGCTAGTGGGGTCAATTTTTTTTAAATAGCAACTATTTGAGATTTTCAATCTTTACCACAAATTCAGATGCTGTGCTCAATGGTAGAGAAGGATCATTTTCCAATTTGACTCTCATGTCTTCGGAAAAAGTTGAAGGTAGGTTTGGGTTGGTTGCTTCACCAGGTGGTAATGAACTGCACAAAAAACTCGTGTAAAAATTGACACCAAAGTAATCGTAAGTACCTGTGAGTGATAAAGATTCAATTTGATTTCATATTACGCGAAATGTAGAGATACTCATAGTGTACCCAATACCCATCCATACCTTTCAGAGAGGATTTTTCCTCTTCTGTAAATGCAGGAAGTCTAGATATGGCATAGCCTTCTTTTTTACTATTTTCGTTCGCTATGTCTCGTACCAGTTTGGGATAATCTCCTTCAGTTGAGTAAATTGGGTGAGCGAAAAATCCCATCTGATGAAATTTTACCAGGATGATATGCTTAGTTACCACACTTTTTTTTTGAAGATTTTTCTCAAAGCATTTTCGCACTAATACTTACCTGGAACTGTAAATGTCTTTCTGAAGCATTTTTGTCTTGTTCCAATTGGGTTCTTGGTATACATGTATCGTAATTTAGCGATATTGTGATTTTTCCTGAAATTGATAGAAATTATATATGTACATTGATGGATGGTCAATTGATTAAAATACGTCAACTTGAAAGTACCTTTTTGTCGACTCTTATACTTCCTTTCGTATAGTCTATAAATACGCATATGAGCAATTAAAAGATTATGGGCAACATTGTAATCGGCAGGGGTACCCAAATCCAAAGAAGGTGCTGAAAAATGACCAGCATAACCTTGGGCAATGAGAAATGGTTCGTTCATCGTGAGCCACCATTTTACCTGAATCAAAATAATAAAATGGCATGCTTGATAATTTTTAACATCTATTGATGCCCAACACGAATCTTTGGAAAACTTACTCGGTCGCCATATAGGTGAAATAGAAGATCGGCGTAGTTAGTGAGGTGATCGACTGTAGAGGAATTGAGCCAACCGCCGGTATCCTCCAGTTTCTGGGGCAAATCCCAATGATATATGGTAACCTGTCACAAATGATGAATTTTTTCACTTTGTAAGAAAATTTGACAAAGGCGTAGCGTGAGCATTTCCAGCTTGAAAATTCAAAATCGTTGGGTTTATGATTTTTTTTTTTTGAGAACGGATTTATATTTATTTTAGAAATGTGCTACTTGACACGTTAAATTTGAAAAAAAATTGACAACTTGAAATCAGAATTCTCTATTTTTAATTTTTTTTTACATTTCAGGGGTGTACGTACCACCTCCATGAATCTCATGGTTGCTAGACTTTCAGAAATTTTAAAACTTGGATTTCTTTTTTAATTTAAATTTTTTTTTTTTTAGTTTTAAAACTTTTTTTTTTTTAATTTTTACATTTTTGGGACAATTCTTACATTACCTACTGAATAAATTTTCAAAGTTTGGTTAAAATTTTAAATTCGATAATTTTTTGATCCTAGATCAAAATAATTACAAAATTTGTCTTTTCCTGAATTTTTTAAAGCCATATTTGAAGAGAATGAATTTATAAAGTTTTCACAAATTCGGTATGTAAGTAAATTAAAAAGTTGATAAAAATGAATTGGTAATTTTTTTTGAATTTTTGAGATTTCAGAATTTTTTTAAATGTGATAAAAATTCAATTTCGATAAAAAGTGAAGTTTTCGTTTATTAAATTTTCCAAATTTTTAAGTACTGCTACATTTTCAATTCCTTTGTAATTTTTTTGAAATTTTTAATTTGAAATTTAGTAATTAATAGCAAAATTATGTAGGTAATATTATTTTAAAACTAATTTTTCAAATTAGGTGCATGAGTGACTTTTTAGAATTTCAAAAATTTTGATTATTTTGTACGTACTTATTTCTTCAAAATTCGTCAATTTTAATACCTAAATTCAATAAATTAGCATGGTAATTTTCAAGTTGGAAATTTTTTTAAAGTGTAAATTATTAAAATTAAAAAAAATTTCAATTTGGTAAAAATTTCAAACTCTTGAAAAATTTTAAATTTTTTTATTAAATTCTAAAAATTTTAAACTTTGATAAGTGATTTTACTGTATTAAAATTTTTTAATATTTGGTATCTACTACGTACCAATGGTTGAATGTTGTTTTTGAACAAATAGTTAATCATATCGTTATAATGTTGAATTCCGGCTCGATTAATCTCACTAAGGTCGCCATTCGGCAAGATGCGAGTCCAACTGATGGAAAACCGGAACATTTGAAACTGTTTGAAAACGAGTTAGCCTTTATTGCGCATGCTCGCGATTGATGCAATTTTGAAACAAAGTCACTCACTCCTATTTCTTTTAACAAATCGACGTCGCGTTTGTACAAATAATAAGATTTGGCAGTATCGTCACCATTTGATCCATGTTGAATTAAATTCGGTCTCGTGTGAGTAAGTCGGTCCCAAATATTTTCTCCTTTTCCTGATATGTATGTAATATACAATTATACATGGATAAAAGCTGTTGGGATCAACATGGATATTCTTACTCACCATCTGCATCCCAGGCTCCTTCGATTTGATAACTCGATGAAGACGAAGCAAAAATGAAATTTTTTGGAAATTTTAGTGAGTGCTCGGGAATTTTTGTGAAACAATTATTCCACAAGCAAAAAATCAAAAAAACAATTCCACGCATCGAATCCTATGTTTTTAAAATGTTTCTACGGTAAATATTTTACTCAACTAAATTGTATTGCAAATTTTTATTTCCCCGCTTCTGTTTCTAAAAATAATTTTTTTTATCGTTGTTTGTTGATTTTTTTCAAGAAGCGAAGGTAAAGTGCCTGCGATAATACATAATTGTTTGATACCTACTTAGTAGTTAGTATAATATACTTACGTTGTATTTTTCAAAAAAAAATTTAAGGAAATTTATACCTTTCAGTGATAGGTGAACTTTGTTCATGACCAAAAAAACTAAAAGCGAAGTCATTCAACTTCTTGTGATAAGCCATGAATTCATGTATCGAATTTGCCTCGCAGAAACTCCATAAGTCTGAATACTGATACTGATAGTTAATATTTAAATTTGGAGGGGATGGAAGGGTCCAATAAAAATTTTTATGATAACCAATAGCATTTCAATCTACAATTTTTGTTTGAAATTTTTTTCAATTGGACGCTTACCTCTCCCTATTTTTATTTATAAGAGCCTATACTGCAGTATTATTCAAAATTGGAGGTAGGGGGGGGGTCTAATTAAAAAAAAAAAAAAATTAGACAAAAGTTGTGGAATTAAATGAAATCTTGAGAATATTTTTGGTTATTACAAAAATTTCGATTTGACCCTTCCTTCCCCTTCAATTTTGAATATTAAGTATCTACATGTGAAATTGGTGTAAAGAATGACAGTTTTAAAATTTTAATCAACCATAATGTCATGTTATGTTTCGCAAACATTTTTAAAATTGGGTAAAAATTCAAAATTTGAT
The DNA here is from genome assembly GCA_959613365.1 of Balanococcus diminutus. Classification (NCBI taxonomy): domain Eukaryota; kingdom Metazoa; phylum Arthropoda; class Insecta; order Hemiptera; family Pseudococcidae; genus Balanococcus; species Balanococcus diminutus. Next base: position 26,677,822 of record OY390716.1, read on the forward strand.
TAGGAAGTGGAATTATACTCATTTTGAAATTTTAATAATAGATCAATTTTTGAAGTCGATCAATTTTTTAGAATTAAGTAAGTATAAATTTTTTTCAAATGTTTCAACTTTGGGAAATCTTCAAAATTTTGTTCTTTTCGAATTTTTGATAAATTTTTGGAACAATTTTCAACATTCAATGAAAATTCAAAATTTAACTCAAGTAAAAAGTGGAATTTTGGTCTTTTTGAAACCATTTTAAAAATTTTACACCTTAAAAATTTGATGAAAATCAAAATTTAATTTTTTTTTCATTTTTCATTTTTGATAAATTTTGAAGTTTGATAGACGATTGAAATCCATTAAATTTTAAATATTATGTTAGTACGAAAAATTCAAAATTTGATTCAGAATATAAATTTTGCTCCATTCAAAATATGTACTTATCAGTAGCCTGATGGTATTTCTTTTCTTGCGATAAGTTTCTCAAGATAATAAGAGGACTGTTTTCGAGTTCTTGTTCTGTTGGAAGAATTGAAATCAATGCCGATGAGTCCGAATTTCACCCTGTAAGCAGGAGTAGATACATATATGTAGGCAAATTCACAATCAGATTCAGAAAAGGCATTATACGTATTATGTGTGCTATTTATTTGAGTCGGTGGTTATTCTAAAGAAAATTTAGAGCTGTGATAACGTAAATGAATTTTATCACAGGTGACAAAATATCCTCAATTTTGTCCATTTCTTTAAAATAAATTGATGAATTTTGATAGTACATACCGAATTTTTTTTTAATTTTAAAGATCGATTATCGAAAATAATTTTCTCTCCAAAATGGATAGTGTTATTTTTCTAATCACCTGTATTGTTCATTTATAGTAAAAATAGGTTTACATACGTGTATCCTCGTGTCCATTCGAAATCGTCCAATAAAGAAAACGCCGAGTAACCAATTATATTGCATTTATCGTAATAATACGCGTTCAGAAGTTCAGTGAGGTAATCCTAAGTACGTATTTTCGAAAAAGAAGAAATTTTGTGTAGAAAGATTCATTTAGACGAATTAATTTCGTATTAGTTGTAATTAATACTCGTATGAAATATTTACTCTGAAAAAATCAATGCGAGGTTTATCCTTCAACTGACCGTAGTCGCCGTAGCCATTTTCTGTTACAAAAATTTCAGGATAATTGTAATGCTTGGAAATTTCATTCAACGCTATCCTGAATGCCTTTGGATTTACCTGAAATACGATCGAAAAATTTATATCATTCAGAAAGTTCACAATTTTTAAAAATACCTATTTGAGATTTTCAATCATTACCACAAATTGAGATGCATTGCTGATTGGTAGCGTAGGATCTGTTTCAAATTTAACTCTCATGTCTTCTGAAAAAGTTGAAGGTATGTATGGGTTGGATGTTTCACCAGGAGGTAATGGACTGCACAAGTAACTCGTGTAATGATTGACACTGAAGTAATCGTAGGCACCTGCAGGCGATGAATATTCAATTTGATTTCATATTACGCGAAATGATAAGATACTCATACCTTTCAAAGAGGATTTTTCCTCCTCTGTAAATGCAGGAAGTCTAGATATGGCGTAGCCTTCTTTTTTGCTATTTTCGTTCACTATGTCTCTCACCAGTTTTGGATAATCTCCTTCAGTTGAGTAAATTGGGTGAGCGAAAAATCCCATCTGATGAAATTTTACCAGGATGATATGCTTAGTTACCACACTTTTTTTTTTGAAGATTTTTCTCAAAGCATTTTCGTACTAATACTTACCTGGAACTGTAAATGTCTTTCTGAAGCATTTTTGTCTTGTTCCGATTGCGTTTTTGGTATACAGGTGTCGTAATTTAGCGATATTGTGATTTTTCCTGAAATTGATAGAAGTTACATCGATAGATCGCGCATTGATTGAAATACGTCAACTTGAAAGTACCTTTTTGTCGACTCTTATACTTTCTTTCGTATAATCTATAAATACGCATATGAGCAATTAAAAGATTATGGGCAACATTGTAATCGGCAGGGGTGCCCAAATCCAAAGCAGGTGCTACTATAACACCCGAATAACCTTGGGCAATGAGAAATGGTTCGTTCATCGTGAGCCACCATTTTACCTGAATCAAAATAATAAAATGGCATGCTTGATATGATAATTTTTAACATCGATTGATACCCAGCACAAATTTTGGGAAACTTACTCGATCCCCGTATAGGTGAAATAGAAGATCGGCGTAGTTGGTGAGGTGATCGACTGTAGAAGAATTGAGCCAACCGCCGGTATCCTGCAGTTTCTGAGGCAAATCCCAATGATATATGGTAACCTGCCGCAAACGGCAAATTTTTAATTTTTTAGAAAACTTGGCTGAGGTTCCAGCTTAAAAATTCAAAATTGTTAGTTTTATTTATTTATTTTTTGAAAACGGATTTTTATTTAGAGATGGGTAATTGGGCACGTTAAATTTGAAACAAATTTGCCAACTTTGAAACCAGAATCGTCAATTTTCAATTTTTTTTACACTTCGGGGTCCCACCCTAATGAACCTCCTGGTTGCTAGACTTTTAAACATTTTGTCAGACATTTTAAAACTTTAAAAAAAATATATTTAATTTTAAAAATTGACTTAAAATTTTACATTTTTGGGTCAATTTTTACATTAATACTCGTAGTTGCCTAAGTAAATTTTCAGATTTGGGTTAAAATTTGAAATTCGATAATTTCCATAATTTAATCATTTTTTCATTCTAGATCAAAATAATTACGAAATTAGGATTTTCCTGAATCTTTTAAAGAATGAATTTATAAAATTTTCAAAATTTAGTTATATGATAAATTTTAAAAATTTGATGTCAATGAATTTTTGTTGAATTTTTTAAATTTGACAATTCAATAGGAAGTAAAGTTTTTGTTTATTGAATTTTATAAATTTTAAAATTGAAATTTAGTAATTATTAGGTATGTAATTATTTTAAAATCAATTTTTGAAATTCTATCAATACTATTCAGTATTCAGAAAGTTGAATAAATTAGAATGGTACCTAATTTCGAAGTTAAATTAATTTCGATTACATTCTTAAAATTTTAAACTTTGATAAATTTTACTGTTTTAAAAAAAATTTAGTTTGGTATTTTCATACCTTTCTTCAAAATTGTCATTTTTAAAATTTCAATAAGTTTTTGAAGATGAGCCAATTTTTTGAAATTTGATAAATATGGTAAATCTTGATAATTTGTTCAATCTCTAAAAGTTTATTACTTTGAAATTTTGATAAATTTCCAAAGGCTAAATTTGGTTTTATTTTTGGAAATTTTCAACATTTTTTTGTATTTTTGTTGAGTAGAATGAGGAATTTTGGAAAAAAGTTGAGAATATTTGAGAAACTTGGAAAAATTTGAGTTCCAACTGCCCCACTGCGTTTCGCTTTGTCACGCCACTGCCTGTAGTACGTACCAATGGTTGGATGTTGTTTTCGAACAAATAGTTAATCATATCATTGTAATGTTTAATTCCGGCTTGATTAATCTCACTGAGGTCGCCATTCGGCAAGATGCGAGTCCAACTGATGGAAAACCGAAACATTTGAAACTGTTTGAAAACAGTATCCACGAGTTAGCTTTTAATGTCCAATGTCCATGCTCGCGATGCAATCCGATTTTGAAACAAATTCACTCACTCCTATTTCTCGTAACAAATCGACGTCGCGTTTGTACAAATAGTAAGATTTGGCAGCATCGTCACCATTTGATCCATCTTGTATTAAATTGGGTCTCGTGTGAGTAAGTCGGTCCCATATATTTTCTCCTTTTCCTGATACGTATAATACATATTACATAAATAGATTTTTTTGAAATGTACGTAATCATTTCAAAATGATGGATAAAAATGACAGTTTATGTGTGTTATGATGCTGAGAGAAATGTGGATATTCTTACTTACCATCTGCGTCCCAGGCTCCTTCGATTTGATAACTCGCAGAAGATGAAGAAAATATGAAATTTTTTGTATATTTTAGTGTGTGCTTTGGAATTTTGCTTACACAATTATTCCACAGGCAAAAAATCAAAAAAAAATTTCGACGCATCGAATCCTGTGAGTACGGCAGATATTTTACCCAACTAAATTGTACTTATTGCAAATTTTTATTTTCCCAATTCTATTTCTACTTGGTTTTTTTTAATCGTTCTTCCCGAGCAGCACACTCGACAAATTATCGAAATAAAAAATCGACAGAATATCGAATTCGATAAAGTGTCGCGTTAGTTCCGCATAAATCGTGAAATTATCTTTCGATATATAGATAGATTATCGACGAATTATAGTTAATAAAAGTTTCGACATTATAGTAAGATATTTTATCGATAATCTATCTATAATATCGAAAGATAATTTCACGATTTAGGCGGAACTTTCGCGACACTTTATCGAATTCGATATTCTGTCGATTTTTTATCGATTTTTTGTCTTTTACTAGTTTTTTTCTATAATTAAAAATCATTAATTAGCATAATTAATACATTAAACTATGCCTAAACACATTATTCATGTTACGGTAAGAGGATCATTTCAGAAAAAGTCAAAAAAAAATTATAAAAAATCCTCTTCCTTAACCACTATGCCATACCTTATCGTTGAGGAATTAGCAATAAAACGCTTATAATAGACAGTTTAGTACTTCCAGACGTGTTGGACTTGGAAAAATTTTCACCAATTTGGAAATAATTTTAAATATCGTCACAAAATCGTTGAAAAATCGTTCGACAAATTTCAGATTATTTGTCGATAATGTAGTTTCAAATATCGCCACAAAATTGTTGAAAAATCGAATTCGAGGAATTTCATATTACGTGTCGATAATATAGTTTCAAATATCGTCATAAAATCGTTGAAAAATCGAATTCGTGAAATTTCATATTACGTGTCGATAATATAGTTTCAAATATCGTCATAAAATCGTTGAAAAATCGAATTCGAGAAATTTCATATCACGTGTCGATAATATAGTTTCAAATATCGTCATAAAATCGTTGAAAAATCGAATTCGAGAAATTTCAGATTACGTGTCGATAATAAAGTTTTAAATATCTTCACAAAATCGTTAAAAAATCGAATTCGAGAAATTTCAGATTATTTATCGATAATATAGTTTCAAATATCGTCACAAAATCGTTAAAAAATCGAAATCGAGAAATTGCATATTATGTGTCGATAATATAGTTTCAAATATCTTTACAAAATCGGTAAAAAATCGGATTCGATAAATTAAATATAATCTGTCGATAATATAGTTTCAAATGTCGTCAAAAAATCGGTAAAATATCGAAGTCGAGAAATTTCATATAATCTGTCGATAATATAGTTTTAAATATCTTTACAAAATCGTTAAAAAATCGAATTCGATAAATTTAATATTCTTTGTCGATAATGTAGTTTCAAATATCTGCACAAAATCGGTGGAAAATCGAATTCGATAAATTTAATATTCTTTGTCGATAGTATCGTTGACGAATATCGTCATAAAATCTTAATAATATCGAATTCGATAGTTTTTAGATTTTTTGCCTATGAAGTTGTACCGATAAATCTTTATAATATCGTGAGAACATCTATAGATTTTCAAACGATTTTTTATCGATACGTTACATCTTCCGATATTATCGATCGAGTGTGCCGCTCGGGTTTATCGATTTTTTTTTTTTTCAAGCAGCGAAGGAAACGTGTTTGCGATAATGCATTTTAATACCTTTTTACATTGTATTTTTCAAAATTTGTCGTGAGAAAATTTATACCTTTCCGTTGTTCACGACTAAAAAAAAAAAAAAAAAAGCGAAGTCATTTTAGAATTTTCGGATTTTGATAAAAATTGATTTTTCCAACATTAACTACCAGTTTAATACTATTGAACTTTCATTTTTATTTATTAGGTATTTTTTTTTTTTTTTTTTTTTTTTTTTTGAAAAATGAAATCTGGAAACAAAATTATTTAGATTTTAAAATTTTAACAATCGTTTATTTTTTTTACCAAAATTTTTGATGTTGGAAATTTAAAAAAATATTACTATGTTTTAGTAGGTACCTAATTAAAGTACCAAAAAATTGGAAAATTTTAATATATTTTTTTTTGAAAAAAAAAAACAAACTAATTTTGGTCAATTATATACCTAGCCAACAAACTTGGTGCAGATCTTAAAATTTTTGAATTTTCAAATTTCAATAAAAATTGTTTTCCTTTCAATTTTACAATACCTATTTTAACCAACAAAAAAAACCAATCGATTTTTGAGCGCATGTAAAATCAGCAACAAAAAAGATCTAAATTTTTACAATTTTTATTTTTTTACAAGGATTGTTGGGTACGCCTATTGAATTTGAAATTGTTCTATCAATAGTATAAATTTGAGAAAAACGCTTTAAAAATTTTTAAAAATTTTGGATACCCAATTTTTTTTTAAATCTTATTTTTGACCAAATTTTTTCCGATTTTTTTTTAGGGGAAAAAACATTTTATTATTATTTTGATAATTTTTTTGGACCTTTATCGTGTACCTAAATAAGTAAAGTTTGGTTAAAATAGAGTGTGATTTTATTAACGGAGTGTTGAAGAAATTTTTTCTTTTGGAGAGGGAAAATAAATCGGTAACAAATTTTGTTGTTTGAAATATTTATGTGTTTTTGGTTAGTGAAACATTGAAAGCACTTCTATATATCGGTGTAGTTTTGTGGTATTTCTTTACTAGCGATAAGCTCCTGAAAATAATACGACGATAGTTTTCGAGTTCTTTTTCTATTTGTAGAATTGAAATCCACACTAACGAGTCCCATTTTCGCCCTGCATGTAAATAAATTCCCATTTATTGTAATTTCACCTTTACTTTTTTTTCCAAAGTAGGAACAAGTCAATTTTTACGTACGTGTATCCTTCTGTCCATTCAAAATTATCCGTAATAGACCACACCGAGTACCCCATTACATTGCATTTATCGTAGTAATATGCATTGAGAAGTTCGTTCAGGTAATCCTTTTGCAAAAATGAAAAATTTTAGGAATAAAATAAATGATAGATGTACATATTTAAGAGTAAAACTAACCAGTTAAAACTCACAGTGAAGTAATTTATGCGAGATGTATCATTCAGTTGGCCCGAGTCGCCGTAGCCGTTTTCTGTGATGAAAACTGTAGGATAATTGTATTCCTTTGAAACTTTATTTATTGCTTCTCTGAATCCCTCAGGGCTGATCTGTTCAATTTGCGAAAATTTTAGTAATTTGTTTTGTGGATTTATTGAAAATTATGGGAATTTATATTTTTTCCATATACAGGGAGTCCGGAAAGTTCAGGTTTTAATTGACACAGCCGAAAAATGTTCTCAATTTTTGTATAATTTAAAAATTATTTATTCAAAGATATTAATTTTTTGAAAACGTTGAAAATTTTTTAGAATTTTATTTTGTATAAATTTCAACTAAAATTTTTTTAATTTTTCAAAATTTTGATAACTTTGTAAAAAAAATTCGCCCTTTTTCCCAAATTGTATGAATTTCATAATTTTAGGACTGAATTCTTATTTAACTTTTACCCCTTGTTCTCGATCTTTGGTGTTGAGTATTGAAGGATCTTCTTCTATTAGCACGTCCATATCTCTATAACAAGGTGATGTCATATTTGGAGTGCTATTTTGTGGAAGTGGACTGCATGCAAAAGTTGCATAGTGATTGAGACTGAAAAAATCTGAAGAACCTGCGAATAGAAAATATATTTTTTATTTATAGCACGTGACTGTAGGTTCCAGAACAAGGGTCCTAAAATATCTGTAATTCTGTATCTGTTTCTGTATGTACCTATCAAAGCCAACTTTTCCTCCTCTGTAAATTCAGGAAGTCTAGACACCGTTGCACCTTCTTCTATGCTATGCTTGTATACCATGTCTCGAACCACTTTTGGGTAATCTCCTTCTTTCGAGTAGATAGGATTGGCAAAAATTCCTGTCTTGATAATTTTATCCAAATGATACAAGTAGGTACATAAATAGAGTAGTTTTCATTGAACTAACCATGAACTGATATTTCCTTTCTGCAGCTAGTATATCTTGATAAGATTTGGTTTTTGGGAAACACGTATCGTAAACGAGCGAAATACTGATTTTTCCTGGAATTAATAACGTCAACGTATTATTCTGAGAAATCGATCGATTAAAATACGAATTTACCTTGTTGTTGGGCTTTGTACTTCTTTTCGTATAATCTGTAAATTCGCATATGGGACAATAAAATATTGTGGGTTACTATGTAATCGCTGGGGGAACCTAGGCCTAGTGAAGGTGCAAATATTCCTGAGTCGCAATAACCTTGAACCATGATACTAGGTTCGTTTATCGTAAGCCACCATTTCACCTGTAATAATTTAAGCTATTGAAGTATTTCGATATACGAGTATAAATTTTTAGGAAAATTAAATCTTCATGTGATAATTACTCGATCACCGTAGTAAGCGAATAAAAGATCAGCATAGTTTGTTATATGATCCACAATCGATGAATTGAGCCAACCTCCGACATCTTGTAATTTTTGAGGCAAATCCCAATGATAAATTGTGACCTGCGCGAATATACTATATCAACTTTTTATTTGAAAAAATTTCAAAAAAATTCCTTTTGAACTTACCATTGGTTCGATGTTGTTTTCGATTAAATCATTTATCACATCGTTGTAATGCTGAATTCCAATTTGATTAATCTCACTGAGGTCTCCATTTGGTAGAATTCGAGTCCACATAATGGAAAATCGATACATATCGAACTGTACATATTTATGATTATAATTTGCAAGAAAATTATTTATCGAGGTAAACAATTTTGTAAAAAAAAAAAATCACTTACTCCAATTTCCTTCATAATGTTGGAATCGGTCGAGTACAGATAATAGGACTTGGCAGCATCGTCGCCATTTAGCCCATCGTCCACTAGATCTGGTCTCGTGTGAGTCAATCGATCCCAAATATGTTCTCCTTTTCCTTCAAGATGGATAATTTTTCCATTATTGAAATTACAGACCCGAATGAGAATTAATTTCTTACCATCCACTTGCCATGCTCCTTCTATTTGATAACTCGAAGAACACGTTGCAAACGTGAAATTTTTCGGGAATTTTAAACCGAACGATGGAATCGTTGTGAAACCATTCCACAAGTATAGGAGGAAAATGAAATTTCCACGCATTGGTTCTTCATTTGCCAGCAATAAATTAATTTGCCATACCTACTGGACGTTCTCTACTCGCGTGAAAATATGCTTTGGTTCTTTGTCCAAACACTTACTTGGTCATGTTATTCGTAACTTATTCTAGGAGTTGTTTTTATCATTTTTTTTATTTTTTAAATTTTTTTCGAAGAAATTGGGGAACCGACGCATTGATAATTCATTATGTTTGAAATGACGAGGCCCAGGGTTCATTCGTACTCCGAGTCCAAACTATTTGGGAATTAGTTGCAAGGTTGTACAGTTAGTAGAATCGTGTTGTTTATCTGAATTTTTATGTCTTTTTTTTTTTTTTTTTTTTAATTATCATTCCGTTCTATGGCTTGACGTTTTGGTCTTTTTTCGAAAATTCAAATATATAATAATCGATTTTCTCGTTACAACCTGTTTTCTTTTCAATTTGTAAGAAGATACGGAGTGAAGAAAGAAAAGTGTCATTATGATGATTTATACCTAGAAATATGTGAAAACGCTCGCATACTTTTTTAGATAATATAAGCTGTATCAATTTCCCTCGTTGCGATAAGTTTTTGAAAGTAATAAGATGAAAGTTTTCGAGTCCTTGTTCTGTCTGTGGAATTGGTATCAACAGCAATAAGTCCGAATTTTGCCCTAAATAAATTGCAAAAAATTCAGAAATGACATTATAGTTGTAATATGCGGTTATATCCAAATTTCAAGTGCTCCCTATAGACACCCTGTATTTTCCATCTACGTAGTAAAGTAGTAAGTAGGTTTACGTACGTATATCCGCGATTCCATTCGAAATTGTCTAATAGAGACCAGGCAGTGTAGCCAATTATATTGCATTTATCATAATAATACGCTTTGAGAAGTTCATTGAGGTAAGCCTGTTTTCAAAAAGTATGATAACATGATTCATTTGGACGAACTAATTATTAAAGTTGAAATACGAGTATTATGAATATTTTTACTCTGAAGTAATTGATACGAGCTGAATCAATTGTCTGGCCGGTGGTGTCACCGTAGCCATTTTCTGTTACAAAAATTTCTGGGTAATTGTAAAGCTTTGAAATCTTATTCAACGCTATTCTAAATGCAAACGGATTTATCTGAAAAACAATTTTAAATTTTATAATTCGGAAGGTGAAATTTTTTTCGAATGATTGTTGTTCAATTTTTACGTCTGATTTGAAGACTTCGGTTTTCGGTAGTAACGGATCATTTTCAAGTTTGACTCTCATATCATGAAGATAAGCTGAGGGTATCTTTTGTGTCGTTTCATTGGATGGTAGTGGACTGCACAAGTAAGCCGAGTAATGATTAAAACTGAAGTAGTCATAGGTACCTGTGGACAGTGAGTTCATTTGATTAGGTATTATGAGAACATTGCAGTTAAACCTACTTATTCGCAGTGGGTGTACCAGAATGGTGAGAAGTATTTGAGAATTTGGATGTAACCAAGTATCACAAAAAAAAAAAAAAAAATGCTATGTATGCTCATTGTGTATACATCCGGTATCTGTTTTTGTAAACAAAAGGCTCTGCAGATCTTTGAAAATAGTTATTTTCCCAGCAAAATGCATTGGTAGCACCCCGAGCAGCACACTCGACAAATTATCGAAATAAAAAATCGACAGAATATCGAATTCGATAAAGTGTCGCGTTAGTTCCGCATAAATCGTGAAATTATCTTTCGATATATCGACAGATTGTCGATGAATTATAGTTGGCAAAATCCATCAACAGATAAACTTTCGATAAAATCGAACGATTTTTCTTTTAAAAATCTCAAGATTATAGTTAGATACTTCATCGATAACCTATCTATAAATCGAAAGATAATTACACGATTTATGCGGAACTAACGCGACACTTTATCGAATTCGATATTCTGTCGATTTTTTATTTCGATTTAGTTTCGATATTCTATCGATTTTGTATTACGATTTTTTGTAGATTATCTAGTTTCGATATTCTATCGATTTTTTGTAGATAATTTAGCATATATGTGTATATGCGCGCGCACATTTTCAAGACCGGCTGGCGAGTTTGAAGTCGTAGTTACGCTTAAGGCTGGCGAATTTCGTTCCAAATACAGCAGTTTCTACCAAAACAAGCGTCTGTTGCGAACATCGGAGTTCGTTCGCATAATACGAATTGGATTATAATATTCAAACATCTTATGCAAAATTGGAGAAGAGGGAGGGGTCCAATTGAAATTTTTATAATAACTAAAATTATTTCTAGGACCTTAATTTACAACTTTTGTTTGAAAATTTTTTCAAATTGGCCCCTTTTTCCTCCGCTCCTCCAATTTTGAATAAGTATCAACGGAGTATTATGCAAAATTGGAGGAGAAGGAGAGGTCCAATTGAAAAAATTTTCAAACAAAAGTTGTAGCTTAAAGTTCTAAGAATAATTTTGGTCATTACAAAATTTTCGATTGGGCGCCTCCCTCCCGTTCAATTTTAAATACTAAGTATTCACATAGTAATCGTAGTATTGAACTTGGTAAAATTTTATTTAAGAACAACGATCTGGTTTCAAGTAAAATACCTAGTAAACCAAAAAACTAGATAACTTGTTTGAAAATTTTTTCAATTTTGATTTCGCATATTACTGTTACACGTAAGTAGGTAAATGCAAAATAATAGAGGCTAGAGATGAGGTCCAATTGAAAAAACATTTCAAACCAAAGTTGTAGAATAATATTCTGGATTTAATTTTGGTTATTATAAAAATTTCGATTTGGCCCTTTCTTCCCATCCAATTTTGAATATAAAGTAGGTATTTTTTGACTAGAAAAAAATCAATATAGTTTCAACAACTATCGTTACAAAATCGTTGAAATATCGAAGTCGATAAATTTCATATAATGTGTCGATAATATAGTTTTAAATATGGTCACAAAATCGTTGAAAAATCGAATTTGAGAAATTTCATATAATCTGTCGATAATACAGTTTTAAATATCTTCACAAAATCTTTAAAAAATCGAATTCGATAAATTTAATATTCTTTTTCGATAGTATAGTTTCAAATATCTTCACAAAATCGTTAACAAATCGAATTCGAGAAATTTCAGATTATTTGTCGATAATATAGTTGTAAATATCTGCACAAAATCGGTGGAAAATCGGATTCGAGAAATTTCAGATTATTTGTCGATAATATAGTTGTAAATATCTTCACAAAATCGTTAAAAAATCGAATTCGAGAAATTTCAGATTATTTGTCGATAATATAGTTGTAAATATCTTCACAAAATCATTAAAAAATCGAATTCGAGAAATTTCAGATTATTTGTCGATAATATAGTTTTAAATATCTTCACAAAATCGTTAAAAAATCGAATTCGAGAAATTTCAGATTATTTGTCGATAATATAGTTTCAAATATCTGCACAAAATCGGTGGAAAATCGGATTCGATAAATTTAATATTCTTTGTCGATAGTATCGTTGACGAATATCGTCCTAAAATCGTAATACTATCGAATTCGATAGTTTTTAGATTTTTTGCCTATAAAATCGTACAGCTAAATCTGTATCATATCGTGAGAACATCTTTAGATTTTTAAACGATTTTTTATCGATACGTTTGAACTTTCGATATTATCGATCGAGTGTGCTGCTCGGGACTGTATTTTAAAAGTTTTCTGACCTTGGCACTCCTAAAACGCTCTAAAATCTAATCACGTTGGATTGTCTATCTTTGTAATTGAAGGAGTAACAGTAAGAAGGATTTTTTGGAAAGTATTGCATTCTTAAATTTATTGGGGACACTAACGAGACATGGATCAAGTCCAATACTAAATAGATACTTGCGCATCTTCAAAATTGGAGGGGAGAAATGGGTCCAATCGAAATTTTTTTAATAATCAAAATTATTTCCTTCAAGATTTCAAGCTACAAATTTTGTTTGAAATTTTTTTCAATTGGACTCCTCCCTCCCCACCGATTTTGCATAACACTCTGAAGATACTAATTAAAAATTGTAGAGGTGAATGAGGCAGGGGCCAATTGAAAAACTTTTCAATAAAAGTTGTAGAATAAGCGCCTAAACATAATTTTGGTTATTACTTATTATAAAAATTTCGATTAAATCCCTCCCTTTCCTCCGATTTCACGTAACATCAGGTTGATACTTTTTCAAAATTGGGAGAGGGGTCCATTTGAAAAAATTCTCAAACTAAACTTGTAGATTGAGGTCTTGGAAATAATTTTTGTTATTATAAAATTTTCGATTAGACCCTTCCTCCCCCTCCAATTCTGCATAATAATAATAATGACTTAATTTTCATGCCTCACCAGTGCACTGTAATAAACTGGGGTAGGCAATGCCAGAATTCCTTCAATTTCTGAGGTAGACTACATAATGTGCTCGGATTTTTTTTTTTGCTTTTTCGAATCCGCCACCAAGGTCGAAATTTTTTTTGAATGCAGTGTTGCCAACCGATTTTGTTTAGCAAATAACGATTTTCAAACCTTTGTGTGGCCTTCATATTTTTCAAGTTCAGGCAAGATGTGTGCATTTCTGATTTTCAAGACTAGTTATTCACACTCGGACACCCTGTATAAAGTTTTTTATTTGTTCGGCTCGATTATATCCGATTCATGAGTATTGCTCATCCACTTACAGGACACCCTGTACACCTTTACCTTTCAGAGATGATTTCTCTTCATTTGTAAATGCAGGTAGCCTAGATTCTGCATAGCCTTCTTTTTTGCTATTTTCGTTCACTATGTCTCGCACCAGTTTTGGATAATCTCCTTCGGCAGAGAAAATAGGATGAGCGAAAATTCCCAACTGTAGGTACGATGAAATTTTTTATAAATTGATGTACGTTTCTTAGAATTTCATTTTTTTTTTTAAATGAATATGTAAGCATGACCTTACCGCGAACTGAAAATGCCTTTCTGCGGCGTCTTTGTCTTCTTTTGATTTTGTTTTTGGTAAACAAACGTCGTAATTTAGTGATATTGTGACTTTTCCTAGAAGTGATAGGTAGTAGACAGTTTTATAAAAATCAAGGTTACTTACCGAATTTATCAAAATATGTACGAGTGTATGAATTTGAAAACATACCTTTTTGCTGATATTTATATGTTTTTTCATACAATCTGTAAACACGCATATGTGCAATCATAAGATTACGAGTCACTATGTAATCGGCAGGGGTGCCCAAATTCAAAGCAGGTGCACCTATATTCTTGATAGAATAGTCTTGGACAACGAGATATGGTTCGTTTATCGTGATCCACCATTTCACCTGAATTTAAAATGATGAACCCCGTTTATAATTTTTTAACATCTGACACCTACCTTGAATCTTGTGAAACTCAACTCGATCTCCATAGTAATAAAATAAAAGATTGGCGTAGTTTATCATGTGATCAACAATGGATGAATTGAGCCAACCTCCGGTATCCTGCAGTTTCTGGGGTAAATCCCAATGATAAATGGTAACCTGCAATCAAAATGAAAATATTTTCAAATCAAAAAAATTGCTGGTAAGAAGACGCGAGGTGATTGTCTTACGATTGGTTGAATATTTTTTTCGAGTAAATCGTCTATCACGTCGTTGTAATGTAGAATTCCAGCTTGGTTAATTTCACTAAGATCACCATTTGGTAAGATGCGAGTCCAACTGAAGGAAAGTCTGTATGCTTGGAACTGCGTGCAAAAATTATCTACGAATCATTTGCACAAGTCCACAAGGTGACGTTGAATGATTGAACTATCTCACTTACTCCCATTTCTTTCAAAAGGCTAGAATCGGTTTTATAGAAGTAATAAGATTTAGCAGCATCGTCGCCATTTTTTCCATCTTTTATTACTTCTGGTCTAGTGTGAGTGAGTCGGTCCCAAATACTTTCTCCTTTTCCTAAAACATGTATTGATATTTTCGTTTCGTAATCGTTTTGAAATTAAAATGAATCGTAATGAAGGCAAAGCCCATTGTGGACCTGGAATCTTTACCATTCACGTTCCAAGCTCCTTCAATTTGATAACTAGCAGAAACGGAGGCAAATGTGAAATTTTTCGGAAATTTTAAAGCATAAGTTGGGATTTTTAGAAAACTATTCCATAGGAATAAAATCAAGAGAAAATTTCCACACATCGAATTTTATTAATGTTAATAGGGACGTTTCACAATACACGTACTCAACTGACTGACTGTGTCTTGAAAATGTTTATTAAGTATTTAAGATCCCTACTTTCTGTAATTTTAAAGTGGTTTTTTGTTAATTTATTTTCAAGGAAGTGGAAAGCAAACTGAAGATAGTGTCAGTATTTCTTCCAAATTTTTTTTGCGATATTTATACCTATCTATTATTATAGTACGTTTTTACTGGTCTGGTCTGCTTTCAAAATGCATTTTTGAGTGGTGTTTCTGGGGAAGGGGTTAAGATCAAAAATTCCTGAAACAAGCAAAACTTCTCATTTAATTTAATTTTATAAATTCTTGTAGTGCCTCAGTTGCGCCAAGTGTCACAACCCAGTTTTGGGTATGTTTTACTTCTCTTAGATAACCTCTGTCGAGATATAGTATTTAAGCTCAGCGAATTTTTTGTGCAATTTTGATTAGCCTGAAACGTTCGAATAAACATTCTATGTAAACCTTAACAATTTTGTGATGTTTTTTCAAAGGCTCCACTCTTGAGTTCGTGGTTGTCCATTTGGGATCAAAGTGTATTAGGTAGAATCTCTCTCTATATTCTTGCGCTTGTGGCTGTTCATTTGAGCTCGTAGGAAAGTAAGTAGGCCTTCTCTCTTCCCTATCCCTACACCACCTACTTTATTCTATTTTTCTGCAAAAAATATTCCACAAAAATACGATAGTACATTTTACAATTGCGACAGTTTCTTCATTTTTAAATAAATTTTCAAGATACCTTACAGATTTTAAGTTAAAATTCGCAAGGAAGCAACAAATATTTGATTTCTTTGTAAAGAATTTAATTTTTCCAACAAAAAAAATCGAAATCATGATTGGAAACTTTTTAAATCTTAATTTTTTATGATTTGAATTTTCTTGAATGAAGCTCTGCATAAACCATGTGAGCTCAGCCTGGACCTTGGAAGCTTGTGCATACAATTTCTTCCCCAGTTTTTGCGCTGCTAAAAAAGTAAAACTGTGTTTGACCGAGCAGTACTTCCTTATTTAGTCATCTTTATTTATTTCTCTAGTCGCTACAATTTTTTGAAAATAATAAGAAGACAGTTTTCTAGTTCTTTTTCGGTCTGTGGAATTGAAATCAACAGCAACAAGTCCGAATTTCGCTCTAAACAAATTTCGAATCAGATTCAGAAATTTTATTTACATACCTACCTACTTATTATATTCAAGGTGTTTCAAAGGTTAATTCAACGCCTTTTACGAAGTAAATAGACAAAGACTACTCATAAGAAACATGAAATGTTTTATAAAGCACTCTTCAAGCGGGCATATTGGTACATGGATTAACTGGATATGTCTTATTGTTATCATTGGGTGATTGCGATTCCAAAGCATGGTCAAAAAATACCTCAGTATGATTTTTGGCTTTTTAGTCATAAATAGATTATTTCTAGGACTGGTCCAAATTACCTCCTAGGTCCAAATTATCCTCAAGTGTCAAATGACCACGCGTAACAAAAAACGTAATGCACAGATTTCCAGGATGACCACCAATCGTAAAACATATCCATGTCAATATGATGCCTAACTCAAAAATTGAAGGCCCAAGATGAAATAAAATTTATGACAATTTTTGGTTGGGAATATATTTTTCCATTATGGGTTGCCTATCTCGTGGAAGGAACCAAATAAGCTAAGAAACGCCCTGTATAAGTTTAGGTTAGCTTTACTAACGTGTATCCGAGAGTCCATTCGAAATTATCCACTAAAGAGAACGCAGTGTAGCCAATTATGTTGCATTTATCGTAATAATAAGCGTTAAGAAGCTCTGTGAGGTAACTCTGTTTCCGAAATGAATGAAAGTTTTGTCGAATGAATTGATTTTGAACTATGGTTCATTGAAAATATCTAGGTACCTTGAAATAGTCTACGCGATGTACGTCATTCAATTCGCCGAAGTCACTGTAGCCATTTTCGGTTACAAAAATTGCTGGATAATTGTAATTCTTTGAAATTTTATTTAAGCCTACTCTGAACGCCTTTGGATTCACCTGAAAAGTGATTTGCAAATTTATTAGATAGAAAGTAAACAGTTTATCGGATGTTTGATGTTAAGTCATTGCCACAAAGTCACGATCATTGCTTCCTGGTAGAGTAGGATCTGCTTCTGTTTGTACTCTCATATCTTCAGAAAAACCAGTACATCTGTTTGCATTTGCGGTGGGTGTTTCATTACGAGGTAGTGAACTGCACAAGTAACTGGTGTAGTGATTAAAACTGAAGTAATCGAAAGTACCTGTTGACGATGAATGGTCAATTTGATTCGATATTATGAGAATTTCAAATAATACTCGCAATAAAATGGAGGTATAGTACCTTATCTACTGTGTTAGTGTGTATACGTACCTTTCAGAGATAACCTTTCATCTTCTGTAAATGGAGGAAGTCTAGATTCTGCATAGCCTTTTTCTTTGCTGTTTTTGTTTACTATGTCCCGCACCAGTTTCGGATAATCTCCTTCTGTAGAGTAAATAGGGTGCGCGAAAATTCCTACCTGATTATATTTCATCAGAATGATGTTCGTTTCTTGGAAATTGTTGAAGCACATATTTACCAACCGTGAACTGGAAATGTCTCTCTACAGCATCCATGTCTTGTTTTGATTGAGTTTTTGGAAAACAGGTATCGTAATACAAGGATAATGTGATTTTTCCTAAATTGTATCGAAATTATATTGGTTGATGAATTGATCGAAGATTCAAAGTACGGAATTGGAAAATACCTTTTTGTTGACGCTTATATTTTCTTTCATATAATCTATAAATGCGCATATGAGCAATCAAAAGATTACGCGCAACTTTGTAATTGGTTGGGATGCCCAAATTCAAACCAGGTGCTCCTACACTATTAGAATAACCTTGAACAACCATTAGTGGTTCGTTTATCGTAAGCCACCATTTCACCTGATTTCAAAATTACGAACCATCCCGTGAAAAAATGTTTATCATCAAAGATACAGTGAATGTAGTGATAGGAAACTTACTCGATCGCCATAATAGAAAAATAAAAGGGCGGCGTAATTTGTAAGGTGATTGACAGTAGAGGAATTGAGCCAACCACCAGTATCCTGCAGTTTCTGGGGCAAATCCCAATGATAAATGGTAACCTGCAATCAAATGAAAGATTTTTCAAGTCGGAAAAATTGCTGAGTCATCTGTCGTACCATTAGTTGGATATTTTTTTCGAGCAAATCGTTTATCATATCATTGTAGTGTCGAATCCCTGCTTGGTTAATTTGACTGAAATCGCCATTTGGTAGGATGCGAGACCAACTGATGGAAAACCTGTACATTTGAAACTGTGGGGAAAAACAGATATCAATTTGAAGTAATTTCCAAGGCGAAGTTGAAACAATCTTACTTACTCCTATTTCACTCAAAATGCGAGTATCGCTTTTGTAAAAATAATACGATTTAGCAGTATCGTCTCCATTTGTTCCATCTTGTATGAAATTCGGTTTTGTGTGAGTGAATCGGTCCCAAATACTTTCTCCTTTTCCTGAAACATGAATTGATTTATGAATTTCATTGGTTGTCATTTGAATTCAAAGTCCATTGTAGTAGGACTATCATTCTTATTTATTACCATCCACATTCCATGCTCCTTCAATTTGATAACCAGCAGAACAAGAAGCAAAAGTGAAATTTTTTGGAAATTTTAACGCATAGGACGTTGGAGTTGGAACTTCTGAAAAACCATTCCATAGAAATAAAACTAAAAAAACATTTCCACTCATTGAATTTTCTTTTTTTGATAAGTTTCACTGCCCAGGTATTTTAATCAACTAACTGTGTGTGGCTTGAAAATGTTTTATAATTTTCCACTCCTACTTTTATATTTTTTAAGTGGTTCTTTATTGATTCTTTTTCGAGGAATCGACGAGCCAAAGCGGCGATAGTGTAGATACATTACAAAAAAAAGAAAATCTTGAAAAAATTTGTGAAAGAAAATTTTTATTTGAATAATTTTTTTCTGTCGAGATAATTTGTAACACAATTGTCAATAAAATTTATATAAAAATGAATGTAGGATATAATATATTACCTCAAAGTTCCATACCCCTTTCAGTTTGACGAGAAGCAGTAGTCCCGCTAGAAATACAATTTTCGTAAAATTTCAAATCATATGTTGGAATTTTGGCGAAACTATTTAACCTGCATAAAACCAAAACCAACTTTTCAACGCTATAATTTTTCATTGTTTGACCTTACCTGACCAACTGTACCTATTGGAAAGACTGATTTATTTTCTTCGCGTGATTATTTCACCCGAAGCTCTCTTATCGCTCTTTTTTTATTATTTTTCTTATACGTAATTAAGGTACTTATGCAACGATGTTGTACTACCCATGTTTAATTACAAACCTGAAGCGTTTCCGTCGGTTTCTAAAAATTGTTAATTTTGCAAACAATTTTATTAAGGTGAATTTGACTTTTAATTTCATATTGAGTTGATAAAATGGACATTTTGTACATAGCTACAGCTATGATGATGTAGAGTTTGACGTGATATTTAATTCTCTGCTTTTGATGAGGGGTTCAAAAAAATAGGAGGATAGTTTTCGAGTTCTTTTTTTTGACATCAGAATCGAAATCAACGCTGACAATTCCATATTTGGTGCTAAATAAATGAAAAATGATTTTATATTTCTTACCTATACGTTTATGTGGGAAAAAAAGTGTGCAGATTTTTTATTTACTTACTTATAACCTTTTGTCCATTCGAAATTATCTATCAAGGACCATGCAATGTAACCAATTATATTACACTTATCGTAGTGATAAGCGTTGAGAAGTTCGATGAGGTAATCCTATACGTTTTCAAAAAAGTTGAATTGAAAGCTTCGGATTACGTTACAGCTAAATTAATTGATGAATTTATATTCACTTTATGATAATCGACGCGAGATGTATCGTACACGTTCGTGATGCTTGCATCACTGTTTATTTGTTTGCAGCATAGGTGTAGCACCTTAAAAATAATATGTAGGTATTCTTTTGGTGCGTTCCACTTTCCGCGCAATTTTTTTATTGTTTCTTTTTTTTAGAAATTGAAAAACAATAAGGCAGCGATATGACTTGATGAGTTGTGTAATGATGATAATTTCATGTGTGACTATAACTTGCGTAATATATGTAATAGTATGTGGTTGTGGATCAGTATAGTTATGAATTTTTAATTCGCTTGTGACTTAATTCAAAGTCAAAGACTCAAGGTCACTGCAATACATTCCAAAGTCGCTGCAATATATTGTTTTGACAATTTTTCAAAGTATATTTTCTTGTATCATTTTCACTGATAATAGTTCAAAAAGGAAAAAATTGTATATGCTGCGACAACAATGTCAGCAACTTTTTTGATTTTCAACTATTGCGCTTTCTCAAAATTTTAGGTGTTATTGTTCGAGCCAACTCGAAAAAAGTCACCAACAAGATTATAGATCAAATTAGAACACTCCTGAATTAAATGGTCCGGCAATCAAAAGACACCAGGCTCGATTCCTCGGCAGGATGCGAATTTTTCGAGCGATTATTTACATTGAAAGGCGAGGTCTTTTAGGGCCTGAAGTTATTTTTGTTGATTCATTTGACGCTGTTAAAGTGTTGATTTAGATGAAGTTGCTGTCAGTTTTCCTTTTTTCTTAAACCTTCCAAAAAAGGTGCTATGATGCAAAAAGAGAAGAAAAAATTTCCAAGTTTATTGACTTCTTAACAACAGATGTATCTACGAGTAATTGTGTGTTTGTTCGTTACTATAAGTTGGAGCTTAACATGGGATTTAATTCTCTGGTTTTGATGAGGTATTCAAAATAATATGAGGATAGTTTTCGAGTTCTTTTTCTGTCTTCAGAATTGAAATCAACGCTAACAATCCCGTATTTCGGCCTAAAAAATTTAAATTTACTTAAGGAAGTACAAATATACCCACCAAGGATAGGTATCTATAGTTTTTTCATTTACTCACAAATAACCACTTGTCCATTCGAACGAATCCAGTAAGGACCATACATTGTAACCAATTATATTGCATTTATCGTCGTAGTACGCGTTTAAAAGTTCGGCGAGGTATTCCTATATTTTTGAAAGGGTCGAATTGAATTAAAGGTCTCAGGTCTCAGTTTACTTATTAGTTAGATTAGATAAATAAATGAACTGATGTTTACATTATGATATTGTATGCGAGCTACATCGTTTAGTTCGCTAAAGCTACCGTAACCGTTCTCTGTGACGAAAATGGCAGGATAGTTGTATTCTTTGGAAACTTTAGTCAGCACCCGTCTAAATCCTTCTGAAGTTATCTGCAAGGATTGTTATTAGTTTATTGGAATTCAAAGTATCGATAGTATTTAGCAACTGTGTGGCTGTTACCCCTCCTTGTATTGCTGATTCATCGTGAGGAAGTGAGGAGTTTTCTTCGATGTTTACCATCATATCTTCAATAAATGGCCAATCTACTAATTGAGTCGCATTTTCCTTATATGAACTGCACAAATAACTTGTGTAATGGTTTAACCCGAAGAAATCCGAGGAACCTGTGCGTAGTGCAGCGAATGTTAGTGACAGATTTCATTTATAAAATGTATCTTGTGAGACAGTGAGTGGTGGATAGTATTCGAGGTTGAGAATTTGGACATTTACGAGTCTGATTAACTAAAATACGTATGCATACCGGGTGCTTATTTAAATTTTGAAGGGACAGTGGTTTACATCGAGACAAAATATGAAACATGATTAACTTTTTTAGAGAACCAGAAAACATTGGTTGAAAAATTTACCTATTGAAGGTGTAGTACCTTGACTGCGCTACGCATCGCCAACTTAGTTTTGTATATACTTTGGTACTCTTAGATAAGTGGCGTAGAAAAATAGTATTTAAGATGTAACGCGATTCTGTACATTTAGACTAGACTAAACTGAACGTTGAATAGGCACACGTAAATCTAATTGTTACGTCTCATTCTTCCAAAGTCTCCGTTCCAGAGCTCGTGGTTGTCCATTTGAGATCAGAGTGCATAGGTAGGAACTCGCTCTTCCTTTCTGCACTCGTGGTTGTCCATTTGAGCACAAAGCAAAGCGGGTAGACCCTTCTCTCTTCCCGTCACCACCGACTTGAGAGGCAAACACAGTAGTTTTGAAACTTGTCATTTCTGAAGTATAAAGCCCTGTGGCACTTTAATGGGAAAAGACAGGCAAATTCTTCACATCATTTTTCTTTTCCTCAAATTGACAATTCTCATGTCTCTCTTGGGTAGTGATGTGAAGATCTAGATCTTGGATCTTTATAGTTCTAAAGATCGAATGTCTTTGATTCGGGTATATGATCTAGATCTCTTGATTAAAAATTTGGAAAAATACAGGCACAGTTTCTTTGTGTGTAGGTATGATCTTTTCAATTTTTCATATGAGGATCCTTGTTCTACTATTTGAAATCAGAATGATGCTCTTCAAAAGATCTGGTCTATAGATCAGATCATCTTTGAAATTATTATATTTTGTACTTTTTTTTACCTCAAAATAAAGACTTTTCAAAAGGGATCTCATCAAAGTTATAACTTTGGGACCTCATGTGTGGATCTCTAGGTCAGATCTTTGGAAAAATATTTGATTTGGATCTGATCTAAAAAAGATCTGATTGCTGAAAATAGATCTAGATCTGGGTCCTAAAACAAAAGGATCCTCAATAAATTTTGGAAAGTAATACTTCTGACAGGAATTTCTTGTTGCTCTAGGTAATTCCTTCAATTTCAATGATAGGTATCTCAGTGTTATGAGAAATGTTTTTGTATTTATGAAGTGCCATGCTCTACCAGGGTGAGAAATTCTTTAAATGTAGTGTTGCCAAAGGATTTTGATCAGAAAATTTTCAAAGCTCTGGGGTACAATGACAGACCCAAGATGTGCATGAAGTATTTTCGTTAGTGGTGCTCGGTTAATATATCTGAAATTCAAATTTATCCACCACTCGTTCATCAGTGCATAAGCATGCACCACTGCACCTCCATTTGGGAAACCCAGCCATGGATACTCGTTTTCTTACCTATCAAAGATGATTTTTCCTCTTCTGTAAATTTTGGCAGTCTGGATTCCGTTGCTCCTTGTTTTATGCTATTTTGGTACACCATGTCTCGAACCACTTGCGGGTAATCTCCTTCGGCTGAGAAAATTGGATGAGCGAACATTCCTAACTGATTGAATATTTCTGTAAATATGATGCTAGTAATCTTACACATGATTTCCAACTTACTAACCGTGAACTGGTGGAATCTCTCTGTTGCGTTCAAATCTTCTTGCGATTGCGTTTTTGGAAAACATGTTTCGTGATTCAGTGCTATGGTCATTTTTCCTGAAATTATCATGCAAAATGCATTACATTTTTGTCAAAAAAAAATTCGAATTTCGAAACCAGATAATGAGGAGGATCTATTCCTTCCTGAAGCAGGTATAGCTTTAGGCTCGGGAATATGAACTCACCCTTTTGTTTCTTTTTATATTTGCTTTCATACAATCTGTAGATTCGCATGTGCGCTAATAACATGTTGTGGATGGCTTTATACTGATGTGCGGTTGTGCAAATTGGTTCATTACAAAAGTTATTTAATAAGAGAACGATGTAAGGCTCGTTTATGGTAATCCACCATTTCACCTGTATTCAAAAATAATGAAGCAATGTCAGGATTTCATGAATTTTTCTAAAAAAAAATTAGAAGGATTTTTGTTGAAATTATTTTTTTTTTTTCAAGTAAATTCTCTCCCACAAATTTTTTTCCACAGAAGAAAATAGTTTTTTGAGAAAAATTCTAAAATTCATCATCAAGTATGAAAAAATCTCTCTGAAAAGGAAATGAGAAACCTTGAATCTTGGCGAGTGCAAAAATATGAAGAAAAAAAACCATTATTTCACTCTTGCTGGAGAATAGGTAGTTGTAGTAGACAATGTGAATTTTATGCAGCTTACCCTATCACCATAGTGGGAAAATAACAGATCGGCATAGTTTGTCACGTGATCTACAATCGATGAATTGACCCAACCTCCGACATCTAGTAATTTCTGAGGCATATCCCAGTGATAAATGGTGACCTGCGATAAATCATTTTTTTTTTTTTACAAATAATAGGTAAGTGTCTAAATTGATAAAAAGTTGGTATTTTTATCAATTCATACCATTGGTTCGATATTTTTTTCGAGTAAATCGTTGATCACGTCGTCGTAATGTCGAATCCCTGCTTGATTGATAACGCTGAGATCTCCATTTGGTAAAATTCGAGTCCAACTGAAGGACAATCGATACATGTCGAACTGTGTTTTTTCACATAATCCAGAGAATTAGTTATCGAAGTAAAAATATGCATAATATTCACTTAGTTAGTCTACTCACTCCAATTTCCTTCAAAAGATCAGAATCATTTTTGTACAAATAATAAGACTTGGCAGCATCGTCGCCATTTTGCCCATCCTCAACTAGATCCGGTCTAGAATGAGTTAGTCGATCCCACATATTTTCTCCCTTTCCTGAAATACAAATTGATGCTTTGTAATGTAATTTATATTTCGAATCGAGCGAATGAGCGACGAATAAAAGTGACAATATCGTAAATAGATTTAATGAAAGATAATTGCACTTATGCTTACCGTCTACGTTCCATGCTCCTTCGATTTGATAACTCGACGAAGCCGCACCGAAAATGAAATTTTCAGGAAATTTCAAAGCAAGCGCTGGAATCTTTGTGAAACCGTTCCACAAACATAAAATCAAAAGAAGTTTGCCGCACATTGGTTTTTCTTTTGCTACATGTGTACGTATATATTGAAACACCTCACTCGACAGACCGTCTTAAAACTAAGAGTTCTTTCGACTTGTATTTAAGCGGTTTTTTTTATCGTTTCATTTTTTTAATGAATCGAAAAAAATTAGGTGGCGATAGGGCACGTTTAATTACCTACAAAGTAATGATGATATTTCCATCTGTACGTAAAAACATGTATGTACTTACACATTAACTTGCATATTTTGTGGTCAGCAGTTACAAATTTTCAGCTGTAACTCACGTCTGGTTTAGAGTCAAGTTCAAATCAATAAAATTTGTTTCTTTTCAAGACTTTTTAGAAATTTCTTTTCTTCTCAATTTTTTAAATTTATTTTTATTTTTTATTTTTTCAATGAGGGGAGGGGCGTGTGCAAAATTCAAGCACCTACTCCAAGGAAGCGAACTGGCCATTTTGTGTTTAATTAAGTTAAATGTTCCCATGTTATGAACAAAATGTCAGAGGGGTGCCAAAGACAAATATTCTTGGGCACCCATTTGAATATAATTCTATGTTGTTGCAACAACGTTAATATCATCTCCTCGTGTTACCTTAATGAAATAATTGAGTAGGTAGGTACCTATCAGTTATGTTGTCACAATAACGGAATGTTTACGTTACGGTGCTGCAATAAATTTCCTGAAAAGAAAAAAATCAGAAAAGATTTCTGGGAAATTTTAAGTGAAAATATGAGGAAAAACTTTTCCAAAAAAAAATAAAATAAAAAATTTTGAAAAATAATTTTATTTTCTGTTACCTATTATTTTGAAATTTAAAACCGAACTCTTCTATCTCACTTGGTTATAAAAAGTTATGGCAATTTCAATTTCAAAATCGTAACAGAAAAATAATTTATTTTTTATTTTTCTAATTTTTTTCAATTTTTGGAACTTGATACCTAACCTCTAACTATACATATACAGGGTGTTCCTGGACCAGTGCACCGCCTTCGAACCCATGATGCATCTACCCAAACTACACGAGTGTATGCATGTTTGCCGACACTAAGAGTTTAAGGGGCAAAGTTATGCACTCGTAATGATCATTTCTTCAGAACGTCATAACTTTGCCAATTAAGTATGTAGATAGGCAAAATTTGCTTGTCGTTTTTTTCTACAAAATGTTCATGTTTTGTCTAGCTCCAAAATTGAAGGAGCTACAATGATGTGAAAATTTGTACAGACAATAACTCCTTCAATTTTCAAGTTAGGCAAAATTTGTAAGAGTCGATTTTTCTTCATTTTTTTGTGTTCTACAAAATGAGCTATTAATGTTTTGCCTAAGTCTAAAATTGAAGGAACTACAACATTCAAAAAATAAAAAAAAAGGGCAATTTCCTTCAAATTTTACATGCAGTACAGACCCCTCTGATCATCTAGTACAATGATCAACCACACTAAAAAATTCTACACAAAATTTGCATTCCAACGCCGCAAAGCGCAACTTTCTACCTGTCTCTGTTGTCGAGTAAAACATAGTTAAAAATCTGAAACTAAATTGAAAAAAATCAGTTGGGCATATCTCTGCCCCTTCAATTCACAGGGTCGGTAAACATGCATACATGAGCTTGGTTTTAGTTGACATGCATCGGAGCGCGGTTACTTTTTAGTAACTTGGTTACTTTTTTTACGACAAGGTTACTTTAGTTACATTTTTCACTAAGAAGGTTACTTTAGTTACTTTTTCACCCATTTGGTTACTATTTTGTCAAAAATCTGAATGAAAAATGCAAAACTGCCCTTGAAATTCAAAATTTCTTCAAACACGTTTTAAAATTGAAAAAAAAACTTGATATTTTTTTTTGTTCAACGTGCGCCTGCCAGAGGTCACTGCATAGTTACGTTCATCTTCCTTCGCTTTCCAAAACTTCAAATTTTTAAGCGAATTTCAAAAAATTGAAAGATCCATTTAAAAATTGATAAATAAAAAAAATAATAAATAAAAAAATGCATTACCTACATCTTCTTAAATGAGATTTTAAAATTAGGGTTTTTTTCTCAAAGAATTAAGAATTTATTTTTCTCTAAAAATAAGAGACATTTCAAAAAAAAACGCCAAAAAAAAACACATGTTTACTAAAAAAAAGTACCTATGTAAGAGATAAGATTTTTAAAAAAATGAGATATTCTTTCTCTACAAATGAACGACTTTTTGTCCAAAAAGTCGAAGTTCCACTAAAAAAAATTAGAAATTTTTCAAAAGAATTAGAGGTTTTTTGGTCGAAGAATAGGTACACTAAAAAAGATTTCTACTCCCTAAAAACTTTTTTTTTTCTAAATGAGAATTTATCAGCAATTTTTTTTATTTAAAAAAAGTGACAAAAGTTTTTGAAAACAATGTTTGAAAATTGAAAATTATTACTTAAAATTATGTATAATAAAGATCTTCTCAAAAACGAAATATAAAAAAATGTTTTAGCTAGTGAACTTGAAGGTCTTCATAAATTGGATTTTTTTTTAAATAAGAAAAACGTTCCAAAATTTACAAATTTTGAAAAATTGGAAATTTTACAAATTTTAAAATTGTTTTTTTTTTCTTTTTTTTTTTTGGAAATTGAATACTTTTAAAAATGAATAATACCTACTCATTTTGCAAACCACACAAAAATTGAATTTTTTTCAACTCATGATTTAGGCATTATAATTTTTTTAAATTTGAAATTTTTAATTTTAATAAACTCATTTTTAGAAACAACTATTTTTTTTAAATTAAAAAATTTTCAATTAAATTAAAAAAATTTTAGGTACCTATTAAAATTTTTTTGAAAACTTAAAAAATTTAATTTCTTTTAAACCACAACTTTTTGGATAATACAATTCTTTAAAATAAAAAATTGTTTACAAATTGAAATTTATGAAAATTGTTCGGAAAATAAAAAAATTCAAAAAAGCAAAAATTTTTCAAAAATTGAAAATTAAAGAGTTAAAATAAATAAACAATTGTTTGCAATTGAAAATTTTTCAAAAATTGACATTTTTTTAAAAATGATTTGAAAACTGAAAACTGTTCCAAAACAAATAATTTTTTAAAGTTTAAAAACTTAGGAAACAAAATTTAAAATTGATTTTTTTTTTTTTTACAAATTGAAGGTTAGATAGGGTTTTTCTAGAATTGAAATTTCCTATAGTAACGTAAAAATTTTAATTTTAAAAATTGGAAACAAATTAAGCCAACGATCAAACTATAATTCATCATGATTACACAGAAAATGGATATTTTTTCTTTAACAATTTCTTCAAGTTTTTCAAAATTTTGGCCTTCGATTTAAGGAGTTGCAAAACGTCTAAATCAACAAAAATATTGAAAAAATGGTAGTGAGGAGGTGGGGGTCATGAATCATTATTTTAGTGGCAATGGAAAAATTTTGGTTACTTTTTTTGAAATTTTAGGTTACTTAAGTTACTATTTTTTTTTTCAAATTTCGCTCCGATGCATGTAGTTGACTATATCGCTGGTGATGGTGAAGGGGTGCTAACTGGTTAACTGGTGACAGGACACCCTGTATATTAATTTTAAAATTCTTATATTAAATTCAGCCTCCCATGGGGGCAAGACTTACCCAAAATCAATTTTTTTTTTTTTTTTTTTTTTTTTTTTTTTTTTTTGTTATGAAGTGTCGAGAATGTCACGAAACACAATAAAAAAGTTGACATTATAAGTGTCGTATTCGTAATCAGCATGGTTGATTTTTTTTATTTTTTTTATCAACCTTGATTTTGCTCAAAATTCTAGGTATATTGACAAATTTTGCGCCAAAGTTGCAAGAAAATTAAAAAAGAAGTTTGTCACGTAACGATTTGCATTATTTCGAGAAATGCAAATTACTCATGGTCATTGTTCTTTAAGTACATTGTGGAAGTATTATAGGTATTCACTTCTCATCTGATTTCTATATATTATATATACATTTTATAAATTGGTGAAAAATGCAAGTAGATATCCGAGCAAAATCATTCGTAAAAATATCTTAATCTTCATTTACCTATTGCATTTCTTACTCATTTTGTTCAGTATCTATGATATTTTCATTCAGTAAACTTGATTGAAAAAAAAAACAATGCAAAACTTGTATATCGCTTAGATAATGATAATTCATCTTCAGATAACGTTATTACAAAATGGTTAAAAAATTATTTCTTCGCACTGATGCTCGAATAGATACATTAGTTGTTATACCTAAAGATAGGAGAATCGTTCGAATCAGCATAATTATTGCGATGAAATTATTCGGTGTCGTCGAGCTGTCGTCGTACAAGTAATTGAAATGCGATAGCGTGTACAGAATTACAGATTTATTACGTGCATAAATAGAGATACATAATCTGCTTCGGTAGTTGGAATCGCATCTTATTCGATAGATAACGTTATCAATAATTGCTACCAGAATTCGAAATCACGACGAGTTGAAAGAAAAAACTATAAGAAAATAGATACGTAGGTCTAGGTACATGGACGTTTATTTGGCCCTATAAAAGTCTCAATACCTACCTAGACCTACCGACCATTTGTATGTATTTATCACTGTTAGCACCATAGGATACAAAATACAGGTATAATAATACGCGAATACGAGTGGAATATTATTTTTACATGTAGTACATGCCTGTATCGAAGCGAAAGATGAAAAAGAAAATATTATCATAATCGTGAGATGTTAATCTACAATAGAATCCGACATGTATACGTATGTGGGTACCGGGTACCTATTTACGACCGTATAAATGCAGGCATTCTTGTAAACGAAAAAATGTACTTAAATCTTAACGTTTGGAGCGATAAAAAAAAGAGAGAAAAACGCGTTTTCCACTTTGAGGTTGAATATTATAAGTACATATGTGTACCTAGATATGTACCGACTGTGGCGTCCAGTCCACGTCTAGTACAAATAGGTACGAGTACATATACCTGTTAATGACCATGAAGTTTTCAATTACACTTACATATACTAATTTTGTTGTTGTTTAAATTACAGATGTACTATAAAACCGGAGATTATATCATCAGACAAGGCGCTCGAGGAGATACGTTTTTCATAATCAGTAAAGGAAAGGTGAGTTATAATTAAGATATTCCGAGTTGGAGTTGAATTTACTCGTACTTTGTATAGCGAATGCGGGAAATTATATATTTGTGATTTGTTATGTTCGCGTACAGGTTAAGGTGACCAAAAAAGATCCGAATACCAATGAAGAGAAATTTATTAGGGCGCTGGCGAAAGGCGATTTCTTTGGCGAAAAAGCGTTACAAGGGTGAGTACTTTGTCATTGAACTTATAAGTACCTAGTACCTACCTATTTTTAGTGAGTAGATGATTTTTGTTGTAGAGATTGGTTATTGTTTTTTGGTGTTTTTTTCTTGATGGATTTATTGTCTTTTGGAGAAGATTTTTATCAAAATTATTACCTTTTTTTTCGAGTCATCTTATGTGAAAATGTTTCATCTTATTTTCTATCAATTAGGTATAAATGCATTATTTTCCCTAAAATACGTTCTTGGTCCCTAAAAACGTAGGTAATTATTTCAATGGAAATAAATAATAATTCATTCAAATTAAACTTTTCCTTCACAAAGATTTGTTTCCGAAAAAATTATTTGTTTTCTTGCAAAATAATTTTTTACATTTTTTTTGATGATTTTTGCAAAAAAAAATTCTAGAAAATCCATTTTTTTTTTCAAAAAAAAATTCTTTTCAATGAATTAAAAGTAATTATTTGAAAAAAATTGAAAAAAAAAATTATTTCTTGTAAATATGTAAAATTATCACAATGTTTGCATGTAAAAAACTTATGCTGGTGAGGAATTCTAAAAAAGAATTATTTTGAAGATTTTCCAAATATGAATTTAAAAATTTATCCTAAAAAAAACGCCTACAAAAACCATAAATTTACAAAATGGGATCAAAAAGGTTTAGATTGAAAAAAAAAAATTGCGAAAATTTTTTGATTTTTTTTTTCTTCTTTTTTCTTTTTTCTTTTGTACCTAAGTAAAAAAATTAAAAATTTCATCTTGAAATAAAATTTGTACAAAACTTATTTTAAAAACTTTCTGAAATAAATTCAAAAATTCTACCAATTGATAAAAAATACATTTCTTATTTATATTTTTCAAGTACAAAAAATTCTCGTGGAAATTCTTTCTTTTAATCAATTCAAAAATTTATTCAAAATATGATTATGAACAGGTACTCATTGAAAAAAAAACTTTGCAAAAAGAATAAATTTTTGAAATTTTTGATTAAAAAAGGTAGAAAATTCTGTCACAAAAATGTAAAGATGATTTTCTCAACAAAAAAAAAACGAAAAAATTCTTCAAAAAATGTTTGTAAAATATTTTTTAAAGCAATAATACATTCTCTTTGAAATGAAAGTTTGCATAAAAGGCAAATTCTAAAAGAAAGAATCAAAAATTTCATCCAAATTCTTGTGAGAATAATTGAAAAACGGTTTTTTTTTTTTTTTAAATCAGTTCCAAAATTCAAAAAATGTTGATGAAATATTTCTGGAATAAAAAAAAATGCAATAAAACAAAAATTCTACCCAACAAAAAAATGCACCCAAGTATAAATTACTTTTTTATTCCAAATTTTTATTAAAAAAAAAAAAAAAAAAATGCAAGAAACTTTTTTGAAATACCTACTTAAAACTTTTATCAAAGAAAAATATTTTATTAATTTCTTAAATAAATTCTAGAATTTTATCGAAAAAATTGAAAAAAATATAATTGTTCGTAATCTGACACATAATAAAATTGAATTTTTTGTAAAAAAAAACAGAAATTTAACTTTTAATAAAAAAAGTCAACATTTTTTTTTACATTCCAATGATTTTATTGAAATAATCTCACTTAAATTTTTTTTTTTTTTTTTGAAATGGATTCAAAACTTGATTTTTTTAAAGTTGTAAAATATTTTTGGTATCTACAAAACGTTCTCTTTGTTTTTCTATTTCTATTTATTTTGAGAAAAATAAAAATTCAAAAAAGTTTTTAAAAAATTTACAGAAAAAATCATTTAAAATTGAAATTTGCATAAGAAAAAAATAATTAAAATAATTTCTCAAAACGAATTTAAAAATTCCACGAACGTATGAAAAATATTTTTCACTAAAATTCTGGTAGTATTTTTTTGAAAATACTTACCTACTTGCATCAAAAAATAAAAAATAAAAAAAATACCTACAAATGTTCTGATTTTTTTTTTAATGAAATTGAAAAAGTCATTCAAAAAAGTTGTAGATTATTTTTGTAATTATTTTGAAAAAAAAAATAGCAAAAAAGAGATATTTTCAAAAAAAAATTTATTTAAAAAAAAATCAAAAATCCTAGCAAAAAACCTGAAAAATATTTCATTACAAAAAATTCTCTTGATTTTTTTTCACAAGAATTCAATTTTTATCAAAAAATGGCTAAAAAAATATTTCTGGCACAAGAATTTCCTGAAAAGAAATTTTCAGAAAGAAAATATTTAAAAAAATTTTCTTGTAAAAAATAGAATAAAAAAAGTAAAAATGTTAAATAAAAACATTAATAAAAAATTGAGAATAATTATGGTTGATGAGGGGTGATCGAGAACATTATGAATCCCTGCCCAAATTATTACTTACTCGTACAAAATACCTACTCGTATCTCGATTTATTATTTATTTATTCATTATTTTTTTTTTTTCATACAGAGATGACTTGAGGACGGCCAATATCATCGCAGACGACGAAAATGGCGTTAGTTGTTTAGTGATCGATCGCGAAACGTTCAACCAGCTGATTTCGAACCTGGACGAAATCAGAACCAGATACGACGACGAAGGCAGTGAAAGAAAGAAGTAAGCGTTTAGTTAGTTTTAACTTTGTGAATCTGTACGATACGCCACACCGGAGTAAATTTTCTGTCGTGTTGGAAACGAGGCGAAATTGAAAATTATCATTTCACTTAGTCATCTCACAGCTCGAGCACGAAATTTACTGTAGGCGTGTACTCGTAGCTCGTACACGAAATATACTCGTATATCTCGTACGACAGCGACATGACATGGGTCGCCTGAAAAGAATGGCGAGACGATTATGTAGTTTTTTAAAACCGTCGCCGTGTGTATTATTATAAAAAATATGATTTTAATTGACGCATGCATACAAACTTTTAAAGGATTATTAACGCTATGTCATCGATGGTGAGTGAGAAGTTAAAGATTTTTTTAACGTTTTAATGTACATAAATTACGGAAAGAAAATCTGTTGGATAATTTTTTAATAATTTTACACAGCGTGCTTCTTTCTTAATCTCTGTGCCTCTAAAAGTCTTCTTCATTATTACCTATTCGATGTCTAATGTGTGATTATTTCTTTTTCCACGTAGAATTAACGAAGAATTCCGTTCGGTTCGATTACAAGATTTAAGAGTTATTGCCACCCTGGGAGTTGGAGGGTTTGGACGCGTTGAACTTGTACAAATTGCCAATGATTCGAGTCGGTCGTACGCCTTGAAACAGATGAAAAAGAGTCAGGTGAGGTTATTTTTCTTTGATTTTGCTTTTGTACGTAGGTGATCAATGCAATGGCCAATTGATCATATCTACCTACCTACTGTTTAAGTAAGCTAAATTCTAATCGTATTTGTTACCTGGTTTGTTTGCGTAGATTGTAGAAACTCGCCAACAACAACATATCATGTCTGAAAAGGAAATCATGTGCGAGGCGAATTGCGATTTTATTGTAAAATTATATAAAACTTTCAAAGACCGAAAATATTTGTACATGTTGATGGAAGCTTGTCTTGGAGGAGAACTGTGGACGATATTAAGGTATGCGATGATCTCAATCGGATATATTGTGCTCTTCTTATTTATGTGCTATTTTTTGTATGAAAATGATTGTGTCTTGTGGTTTAAGAAATTCCGAACCTATCACTAAATAGAAGTGTAGCAATGGCCTACTTTTGTATTTTAAAGATTAAATTCATCAACTAAATATTTATTCTTCAAAAAAAAAAAAAAAAAAAAAAAATTTGATTAATCATGAAAATTTAGTTATTTTTAAAATACTAATTTTTAAAGTTTTCAATGAATTTTCTAAATTGGATAAATTTTTAGAATTTGGTCTATCTTTAAAAAATTCTCAAAACTTCTATTTTCTAAAATTCGTTTAAAATTCCCAAATTGATGATTTTTACATTTTGATAAATTTTTAAAAGCAAATCAATTTTTAAAATTCTGTTGATTATAGAAATTAAGTTGAAAATGAATTTTTAATTTTTCGTCAAAATTTGAAATGGGAATTTCTCAACTTTTAATTGCGATTGGATCATTTTTTTAAATTTTATTAATTTTTAAAGTTGAACTGAATTGCAAAAAAAAACCGAGTTCCATTTTTCAAGTTTTTGGTAAACTTTTGAAAATTCTTTGAAATGAAAAGAAGTTCATTCTTGAATTAATAAGTTTTTGATGTTTGATCAGTTTTTAAAATAATTGTATCAATTTCAGTTGCGTTTTCAAAAAGTTTAAAATTGAAAAATACAATTTTTAAAATTTTAGTAAATATAGAAAACTTTATGTTTGAAAATTTGGCTAAATTTTAAAAAAATATAGTTTTTTAATTTTCGAAGTTTAATGAATTTTAAACAATTATAAAATTAATTGAATTTTTGGATTTAATAAATTTTTAAAATCATGGTGATTTTCTAAAAAGTTAAAATTTGGTACGGAATTTTGTTGAATTTTTCAAATCAGATAAAATTTAAAATTTAGTTCAATTTCCAAAAAAAAAAAAAATCAAAAGCTCAATTTTAAAAGTTTCATAATAAATTTATTTGATTAGATCAATAATTATTCTTAAAATTCAGTCATTTTTTTTAAATCTTGAACAATCGATTTTGGATTCAAAAACTTTTTTTAAAAAAAGCGATGATTTTTGAAAATTTATTCATTTTCTACAGTTTGCTGAATTTAAAAAGAAATTAAGTTCCATAATTTGCAAATTTTGGTAAATTTTCACAATTTCAAACAATAGTCAACATTTCTAAAATTTTCAATTTAACAAATTTAAAAATCTTTAATACCTACCTATCTTTAAAATTCTTTGATTTTTTTTTTTTTTTTTTTTAATTAAATTTTATTGCATTTTTGAAATTGGATCAATTTTTATAATTAGTCAAGATAAAAAAAAAATAAAAAGGTCAATTTTTTTAAAATGTCGTGCAAATTTAAAATTTCAGAAAATACCTTTTTGAAAATTTCACCTAAATAAAAAAATAATAATAGGTGAAGGTTCAGTTTTAAAAGCTTAATAAATTTCAAATAATTTGTGAATCTTGAAAATTTGTTTAAAGCTCATGAAAATGGGCATTCTCAAATTCTAATAAATTTTTAAAATTTGGACAAGTTCTAAAATTCAATTGAAAAACATTGAAGAGGTCATTTGGCAAATTTTTTCAATTTTAAAAAATTATAAATATTTTTCAATTTTAAAAAATTATAAATATTTTTCTTTTTTGAAAAATTATAACAATTGTAATTTTTTTCAATTTTGAAAGGTTGTAATTTTTTTTTAATTTTGAGAAATTGTGAAATTTTTTCAAATTTTCAAGTTTGGTACCTAAATTGAGAAAAATGGTTGAAAATTCGAAATTTGGTTGGTGATTTTATTAACGCCTTAAAATTGAGTCCATTTTTAGATTTTGGCTCAATTTTTGAAAAAAAATCAATACATCAGTTTAGCTTATTTAAAAAAAACACGAGTTCGATAATTTTCATATTTGGGTACATTTTTACAATTTAAAAAAGTTGTTGACAATGTTCATTTTTTAATTTTAATGCATTTTTGAAATGCGATGAATTTTTTAAATTCGGATGAACTTCAGAAAAAAATTGAAAAGCTAAAATTTCAAAATTTTGTGAAAATTTGAAATCTAAAAAATTTTGAAATTTTCGAAGTTGATCAACTTTGAACATTCAAAAATGATTCGAATCATTTTTGAATGTTTAGCCAAATAATGTCAAAAATCACTTAAAAAATTGCAAGATGTTGAAATAAGTTTTTTTTTTAATTGAATTTTTATTTTAAGATGGTGCGGTTATTCTGAATCATCTATGTTTTTAATAATTACTTACTTACTCATGTTCTATTGTTTTGTCTGTTCACAGAGATAAAAGCTACTTCGACGACAGCACGACCAGATTCTACACAGCTTGCGTAGTAGAAGCTTTTGACTATTTACATTCTCGTAATATCATATACAGGGATTTAAAACCGGAGAACTTATTGTTAGATGTGACCGGTTACGTGAAATTGGTAGATTTCGGATTCGCCAAAAAATTACAGGTGCGTGTAATTTACGATTAACCGCTCAGTAGTCAGTCTCAGTACGACTCGACGGCGACGTGATGGTATAATTGGAAATGGAATAACAAAAGTAAAAGTATTCGTCGTCGAGTCGCTCGTGCAATCGTTAAAAAAAAATCTCGAACGTAATTACTCTTCCAAAATTATGTTTCGAGTGAAATTTTCGTACGATTAATTGGGCTCATCAATAACGGAATACAATATTGTTTCAAGCAATATATAAATAGTTGAAATAAAAACGAATGAATTTGTGTTACAGCACGGACGCAAAACTTGGACGTTCTGCGGTACTCCGGAATACGTTGCTCCGGAAGTTATTCTAAATAGAGGTCATGACATAAGCGCTGATTATTGGTCATTGGGTGTTCTGATGTTTGAATTATTAACCGGTAAGAACACTAGCCTTAGTAAAAAAAAAAAAAAGGAATGATCGAATTTTTCTAATGATTTATTATTTTACAGGTACGCCACCGTTCACCGGATCCGATCCCATGAAAACGTACAATATCATACTTAAAGGAATCGACGCCATCGAATTCCCCAGAAATATTACTCGAAATGCTCGCGTGCTCATTAAGAAATTATGCAGGTAAATTAAATCGATGATTTTTTCAACTCAAGAGGTACCTCAAGCGAATTTACTAATCGTTGTTCTCATTTTTTGCAGGGATAACCCCGCCGAAAGATTAGGTTACCAGAAGGGTGGAATTAGCGAAGTACAGAAGCACAAGTAAATTATTTTTTAAATTAACGTTTTCAGCCATAATTCATTGTAATAGAACATATTATTTTTTTGTAAAATAACATTTTTTTTTTTTTTTTTGTAGATGGTTTGATGGCTTCAACTGGGAAGGTCTACGTAACCGAACACTGATACCACCAATTCAACCGAAAGTCCGCAATGTTACAGATACGAGAAACTTCGACGATTATCCTCCGGACGCGGACGGACCACCACCGGACGATCTAACTGGATGGGACGCAGAATTCTAATTCTCACTGCCATATACATACAAAATACGACTGCGTAGTGATATCGGTGTCTTCCTCCTTGTGTTTTACCTTCATATATATATTTTTTCTCGTATACGTGACCCTTTCCGTTCCGTTCCCCCAACCTTGTTTCTTTTTTATATACTTATTTTAATAATACCTACGTGAGAAAAGTGTAGTATATTGCGAAAAGAATGCTCTCAGAAGATTACAAGTATTTTGTTATCGCGGAGTAATAATGGGCAAAAAATTTCCAATTTTTACTTTGTTTTGTAAACGAAAATTATATCACTGGTTTTAAGTACGTGTTTTATTTTAAGGGCTTGACCTAGTCTTAACAGTGATGTTGTGTATACCATTAGACAGTTTTTATGTTGTTTTTATGTTTGTATTAATAATATACTTTTTTTCGCGCGCCTAAATATTAAGACTAATATTGTTGAGAAATGAATGTGTATTTTTGTGAATTTATACTGCAAGGTGAAATTGCCAGTAAATTATTTATTAATATAAAGATTCGATTACTTTTTTAAAAAAACGTGTGTTTTGACAATATTTATGGTGGTTTTCCTTTCTTTTCGCCGTGGCGAGATTTTTCGTTTACTTCATCATTGGATTACGTATAATGAAATGAGGTTAGCATGATTGGTAACTTAGCAGTGTAGAAGTTTCAAGAGTGAATAATGAACTTCACCCTAGAAAACTCAAAAATGAGAAATTAAAAACGCACTATACCTACATATCAGAAGATCTTTTTCTTTGGAATAAAAACTAAATTTTGTTTCCATTACTTAATTTTTTTAAAAAAGAAAACTTTTTTCTCAAGTAAAATATATCTTAATTTTCTGGAAAAATTTTTCCAATGGGAGATTCTAAATTTTTTTGGTGAAAGAAAAACTTGTCAATTTTTTTTGAAAAAATATCAATTTAAAAAAAAACATGTTTTAAATTTTGAGACGAAAATCTTTGAATTTTTTTTAATAAAATCCTATTTTTTGGAGTAAAATGATCTCGCAGTTTTTTGAGGAGGGGGGATTTCACAGTTAGTTGTTTTTTTTTTGTTTTTTTTTGAAGAAATTTTTTTTTGTTTTTTGGAAATGGAAATATCCAACTTTTTGGAGTGAAAAAATCTCAATTTATTTTGCAGGAACTCTCCCCTTGTTTCTTCAATTCAAAAAATTTATCTACATTCTAGAGTGAAATAATCTTGTACAGTTTTTGGAGGAAAAAATTTCATATTTTTTCTCCATTTCAAGAGTAGAAAAAAATTTTCAAAGGAAGAAAATGTTACAATTATTTGGAGAAAGAAATTTCGTGTAGGTATGTATTTTGATTGTGAAAAATAAAATCTTATTATTTTTTTTTTTTTCAGTAGAAAAACCTAAAATTCTTGGAACAAAAGATCTCAACTCAAAGGTATTGGAGTGGAAAAATATTTCTTCATTTGGGAGTAGAAAAATTTCTCAATTTTTTTTAGAAAGAAATCTGTTTTTTGATACAGAAAAATTTCTGATTTTTTTTTGAGTAAAAAAATATCAATTTTTTTCGAGAAATCCACCTCTTTGGGGTATAAAAAAATGATTATTTTTTCTTTCTTTTTTTTTTTTTAAAGAGGAATAATCTCTCAATTTTTAGGAATAAAAAAATCTCTCTTAGCTAATTTATTTTGAGCCAAAAAATCTCAGATTTTTTGAAAAATACTTTTTTTTTGGAATTGAAAAATTTCTCTTCTTCTGAAGTAGAATAATCTTACAATTTTTTTGATGAAGAAAATCTCAAATGTTTTGGAATACCTAATAGAATTTTCTTTATTTTTGGAGTAGAAAAACTTCTACATTTTTAAAAAAAAAATCTCTGTTTTTTAGCACAGAAAGTTTCTGAATTTTTTGTTTGAGTTGAAAAATTTAATTGATTAAAGTAAGTTTCTTACCTACTTTGGCATGAAAAAAAAAACAAAAAAAAACTTTTTTGAGTAGACTATTCTTACAAATGTTTTGTAATAAAAACCCTGCATTGTTTTCGAGAAAAAATCTTAAATTTTTTGGATTGTAAAATTGGTTGATAGGCGACAAAACATTTTTAATTTCTTTGAAAGTAGGAATTTTTTAAAATTATCTTGGAATAAAAAAAAATCCACAATTTTTTTGTAGGTGGAAAAATTCTGTTTCTTGTTAATAAAGAAAATTTTTGAATTTTTTGGGTCAAACATTTTAAAATATTTTTTTGAAATGAAAAAAATTACCAACATTTTTTGAATTGAAAATTTTTTACAATAAGTAAGTATCAACTTTAAGTAAAAAATCTTGAATTTTTTTTCACGAAAAAAAATGTAATAACTATGTTTACCCTTACCGGATCTCATCAATCAATCAATCAATCACTCGGTATCGGTACGGACTAACGGAGAAAAAAAATCTCTTTTGTTGGGGGCGGGGGGGGGGGGGGGTCTCTAATTTTTTCGAAATTGAAAAACTTTAATTTTTTAGCGGTGAAAAATTCCCAAAAAAATTTTAAAATGAGAAAATTTTACAAATTTTGCAATTTTTTTTGGAAAATTAGGTCTTTAGGTCTAAACTTATTGGAGAAGAATTTATGATTTTTTTGAATGAAAAAATTCCTGAAATTTCGAACAGGGAAAAACACTTTTTTTTAAAGAAAAAACCATTTCAATTTTGAATTTTATTAGCTAAAAAACTTTTGTTTTTAAAGAAAAAAAATTTCATGGTTTTGTACAGTGATGTCAGTAACGACATTTTTTTTCCGTTACGGTATTCGTTCCGTTACTGTAACTAAAAATCCTGAATTTCGTTATTTGTTACGTTACTTGGAACGAAAATGGTACCGACAGGGCCTTGTAACGTTATTTTTCAAGTAACGTTATTTTTTTCCGTTCCGTTCCGGTTTTTTCGTTACAACGTAATTTTTTCCGAAATAGCCAGAAATCATAAAAAAATTGCTATCTTCATTTTTCAATGTAAATTAATAACTATCAAGTCCAATAGAATAAAATAAACATCAAGAACTAAGAAGAAAATAATACAAGTTTGGTGGTGTTGCTACCTATTGGACCCCTCCCACCCCTCCAATTTTGGATAATCCAACTCATTCAAATACATTATTGAAAACAGGGGGAGGGTAAGGGGCCCGATTGAAAAAATTTTCAAATAAAAGTTGTAGCTTGAAGTACTAGGAATAATTTTGGTGATAACAAAAATTTCAATCGGATCCCTCCCTCCCCACCAATTTTGGATAATCCAACTCCTTCAAATACATTTTTAAAAACAGGGGGGAGGTAAGGGGCCCGATTGAAAAAAATTTTCAAACAAAAGTTGTAGCTTGAAGTTGTACAAATACTTTTAGTTATTACAAAAATTTCGATTAGACCCCTTCCTCCCTTCCAATTTTGACTATAAAGTATTATGTAGCACTGGACTTGGTAAAAAATTTTCGAAGTTGCACCCCATGAATGTAAACAAAACAATCAAACTAGACGTTAGTGAACATTTTCTGCGGTTGGCAGTGCAGGCAATGCAAAAAAACTGAAAAAAATAACGAAAAAAAGTAACGGAACGTAACGAAATTTTTTCGTTATTTGTTACGTAACATAAAGACCATTTTATTGTAACGTTATTATTTCGTTACACAATTTCTGTTCAAAAATAAAGTTCCGTTACTGTTCCATTACTTGTAACGAAAAAAATTCCGTTATTTTTCGTTTTTCGTTACCGTTATCGTTACGTTCCGGCATCACTGGTTTTGTACTACATTAAAAAAGGCTTTTTATTTTTTCAGAGAAAGAAATCTCAATTTTTGGAGAGAAAAAATCATTCTCATGAAGCATTCAACATTCAAATTTTTTCAACCCTCTCCCTCCACTCATCCGGGCTTTCCGGGGGGGGGGGGGATAAAGCTACAACATACCAGAAAATTTCAAGTTTTCGATGGAGCAAAATTCAAAATCGAATCGACAAAGATAAATCTTCTTCTCCAAAATTGAAATTTAAAAAAAAAAATTCAATTCTATAGTTTCACTAGCGTTCCTAGTGAATTCAGAATAAAGTAAAATTTCCCAAACCATCGGGTCACGCGAATTAATCGTTGGGCTTAAC
This sequence comes from Balanococcus diminutus, assembly GCA_959613365.1. Taxonomy (NCBI): domain Eukaryota; kingdom Metazoa; phylum Arthropoda; class Insecta; order Hemiptera; family Pseudococcidae; genus Balanococcus; species Balanococcus diminutus. Next base: position 26,719,449 of record OY390716.1, read on the forward strand.
CTTCAGCTGATGACATTTTGTCCTCCGATGGTGTAATTTTCATACTTCTCGCCGGTGTACTCGACAGCTTGATTAAAAATATCGCCCTTGTACGTAATCTCAGTTTTCTTAATACTTTCGAAGTAAGCAGTCGTCGAAGTTTCGCCGTGGTTAATTAATTTTATTTCAAGTTCTTTCACTAGGTAAGTGGTACATTTGTCTCAATTAACTTACTCACTTTTTCGAACCCTCTAATTCAGCTCAAATCTAAACTTCTCTCACAATTTTTGCTTTCCTAAACCCGAACAAATTTCGTAAAAAGTTGAAATTTTCCGATGGGTTGGGTGAGCATGCTTTCAACCGGGAACTAGTTCTAGCATAGACGATTTTACGTAACTGTGTACTCGACTTTCATCACGTCCTGTCCTGACGTTTCAATAATTTTAGTTCTGTTGTTTTCGTTCGAGCATCAAATAATTCACTTTTGAAATCTGGATGCAAGTCCAAATACCTTGAACTTTCCAACCTTGAGCTTTCCTTTGAAACTATTTTTATATGATAGGAACCCAGCCAAGATTTTGTTTATATTTTCTACACCTTTGAGCTCAAATACGACTGTGATATTTTTATCTCATTGCTTATCGATCTGTTCTAGACTACAAATTAAAAATGGCATCAGGTCCTAACAATATTGGAATCAACGGTTTCGGACGTATTGGACGTTTGGTTTTGAGAGCTGTCATCGAAAAAGGAGGCCGAGTAAGTATTCGGTTGAATGAACTCATTTATATTATTTCGTCATGTCAATACTAAAATCCGTTCTTTGTACAGGTATGCGCCATTAACGATCCATTCCTCAATGTCGAATACATGGTTTACTTATTCAAACACGATTCCACTCATGGTCACTTTAAAGGAGAAGTAAAAGCCGAAGGTGGATCTTTAATCATCAACGGTGAGTTATTTCAAACCTCATTTTGACTCTTGGGTTGTGTTCGGTATTCTCATGTGGTTTTTGCTTTGCAGGATGCAAAGTCTCCGTTTTCACCGAAAAGGACCCGAAATCGATCCCATGGGGTAGTGTTGGTGCTGCCTACGTTGTCGAATCGACCGGTGTATTCACCACCATCGAAAAAGCTTCGGTTAGTATTCGTTCCTTCGATCCTAGATCGATCTTGCTTGATCGTTGATCTGTTTACTGATTCAAGTATCTTTTATTCAGGCTCATCTTCAAGGTGGAGCTAAGAAAGTCATCATCTCAGCTCCCAGCGCTGACGCTCCCATGTACGTATGCGGTGTCAACTTGGACGCTTACGATCCATCTGCCAAAGTTGTATCGAACGCCTCCTGTACCACTAACTGTTTAGCTCCATTAGCCAAAGTTATCAACGATAAATTCGGAATCGTTGAAGGTTTAATGACCACCGTACACGCCACCACTGCTACTCAGAAAACCGTAGACGGACCGTCCGGAAAAGTGAGTTAGATTTGGGAGTTTATCTGGTGACTTTGCGTTCTAATGGGAATTTTATTTCGTAGTTATGGCGTGACGGACGTGGTGCCGCACAAAACATCATCCCGGCTTCGACTGGCGCTGCCAAAGCTGTCGGAAAAGTTATTCCAGCTTTGAATGGTAAACTCACCGGTATGGCATTCCGTGTCCCTGTACCTGACGTTTCGGTTGTCGATTTAACCTGCAGGTGAGCCTATTTCGTACGATTGACCAGTCGGTGGATATTTTCTTCTTCGTGTAACCTTTTTGAATGTCATACCACTCGAGTATGTGATGATCGATGCGTTATCACTATGTATTTAATTTATCAGCTTTTAAAAAAATATACCCGAAAATTGAACCGATCTCACCGTCGAATAAGCCCGATTACGAGAAGCTTATCAACTGAACGATATAGTTGCATGTATTTAATCGGTCAATGAGGTAATCGAGCTAAGAAAATAACGGAATGTTGCTCCACTAGGTCGTTAGATAATGAAAAATTCGAACAAATTGAAACCAGAATTTTTAAAATTAAATTCCGTTATCGTGATTTCGTGAACCGGTCAAACGAGCTTATGCTTTTCAACATTGTAAAATTTTCACGAAAATTTTCTACGCACGTGGTTATACCTACTTTTAGGCTTATTTTTCCCATTTTAGTATCTCGCTTCGATGAGAGACTCGCGTTATTTTTTGGAGGTGACCTTGCCCATTGTAATACGCTTAATTGGTTGAGCTATTCGAGTAAAACGACGAACGAATTACTTATGTAAATGTTGATTTCATTTTTCAGACTTGAAAAGGAAGCCACCTACGATGAAATTAAAAAGGCTGTCAAAGAAGCCGCCGAAGGCCCATTGAAAGGTATTTTGGGATACACCGAAGACCAAGTCGTATCGTCTGATTTCATCGGATCCAACTTATCGTCTGTGTTTGACGCCGAAGCTGGTATTCAATTGAATTCGAAATTCGTGAAATTGATTTCATGGTGAGTTTTCTCTCTCTCTCGCTTTCATTACGCTGTCTTAGTTATCGAGTAAAATGAGATGCGAATTTAACCTCGGATGTTTATTTTTGTCACAGGTACGATAACGAATATGGATACTCCAACCGTGTCGTCGATTTGATTTCGTACATGCAATCGAAAGATCAATAATTGCAAAGAGCATCACCTTTTTAAATAAATACACCTTGCTTATGTTTTACCGCCGCCTGCGCTTCTAGCGATTATTTATTTTCCTTTTTTCGTCATTACTGTAATGAATTTTTATACGTAATAATTACGCCAAACAAATTCGAAGTTCCATTGTGTAAATTAATTTGAATGTAATCCGATATCGTGCTAATACGTGTATTATTTGCTTCATGAGAAAAAAATATAAGCAATATAATTCTTCATTTCGGTTTCGTTATTTTGACCAACAAGGTCGGTGTTGATCTGTTTAAGTATGTTTGAGATTTTGAACATTTTCACAATGAAACGATTAGGATTAGAACGATTGATGGATTGATTGTGGGAGTATTTTCGAATCCTGTTAAATAAGTTGCATATGAAGATTAAAGAAGGAGAACTTCAATTTAAAGTAATAACAATAACACTTCAAAGATGGAAAATCGAGACGCCCTTGTGAAAAATTTTTTAACGGAAAACAGATTGAGTTTCTCGGAATAATTTTGGATATTACCGAAATTTTGATCGGACCCCTCCCTCCCCTCCAATTACGCCTAATACTAGTACTTACTAGATACTTCATATTCAAAATTTTATTGGAGGGGAGAGAGGGGTCAAGTCAAAAGTTTCTGAAAAAAAGTTGATTAAGTTTCTAGTAGTAATTTTGATCCTCACAAAAAGTTTTGATGACCCCCTCCCACCACTCCCATTTTTCCCAATACTACATAAATACGTGAAATTCAGAATTGGAGAGGAGATGGGGGGGTCCAATTGAAAAAATTTTCAACCAAAAGTTGTAGATTGTGTTTCCAGAAATAATTTTGGTCATGACAAAAATTTCGATTGGACCCCTCCCTCCCCTCCAATTTTGTCTAATGCACTCAAAAGGACGGAATTGAAAAAATTTTCAAACAGAAAGCTGTAGATTAAAAAAAAATAATTTTGGTGATTAAAGTAATTTCGACTTTACTGCTCGCTCTCCAATTGTGTCTTTGGGGGATAGGTCGATCCCAGTAGGGTAACCAGATTTCATTTTTGCAAACGCAGAAAATTATAAATTAATTTCTTACGTAATTTTTTTTTTAAAGTTACATACCTACCTACTAAATTTAAAAAAAAAATTTCTTAATTTTTTTTTAAATATCAATTTTTTGAAAAGAAATCTAATTTTTTGAGAGAAAAATTCCTTAGATAATTATTTTTTTTAAATCTTGATTTTTTGGAAAAAAAATATTAGATAATTTTTTGAGGAAAAAATTCCCGTTTGAAAAAAAAACAATTTTTTAAAAAGAAATATTTTCGATTTTTTAGAAATACAAAATTCCACAATTTTTTGTGAAAAAAATTTCTTAATTGTTTGAGAAAAACTTCTTAATTTTAAAAAATTTCTTTATTAAAAAAATTCTCAATTTTTTGAGAAAAGAAAAATCTCAATTTTTTGAAAAAAAGAAATCTAAATTTTTTGAAAAAAACTGTTTTATTTTTTAGAAGAAAAAACCGGAACTCATTTATTATCTCTCATTTTTACAGGAAAATATCTTGATTTTTTGTTTCAAATCGTTTTTTTATGTTTTGAATAAAAAAAATTCTCAACTTCCCGGAGGTAAAAAATGTTTTTCAAATTTTTGAACAAAAAAAATCATATAAATTGATTTTTTTTGGAGAACCTCAAATTTTTTCTCTAATTTCTAAAGAAAAAAATATTTTGAATTTTTGGGGAGAAAATAGCTTAAGAAATAAATGTTTTGTTTCACGTAGAAGAATCTTCCAATTTTTTTTAAGAAAAAAAATATTCTGAATTTTCTTGGAATAAAAAAAACTCAATTTTTTGAGAAAAAAAAATCATTTTAATTTTTTAGAGAAAAAATTTTTTTTTGAAAGAGACTGGTCCACTCAAACCCTCCCACAGGTATCAATTTTGAATAATTCAATATTTATTTAGTGTTATTCATAGAAGGGGAGAGAGAGGTATATACAATAAAATTGTTTATAACAGTCAAAATTATTTCTAGGATCTCAATCTAGAACTTTTGTTGGAAATTCTTTTCAATTGTGCCCTCTCTCTGCCAAATTTTTGAGCAATCTACTATTTACGTAGTGTTATGCATAATTGGTAGAGAGGGGAGGGAGGGGTCCGGTCGAAATTTTTTCTAGGAGTTTAATCTACATCTTTTGTTTGAAAATTTTTTTAGTTTGACTTCGCTCTCTCCTTTAATTTTAAATATCAAACATCAAAGTATCTATCAACGCAGTATTAGCCAAAATTGGGGGGGAGGGAGGGGTCCGATCGAAATTTTTGTAATGACCAAAATCATTCCTAGGAACTCAATCTACAACCTGTTTCAAAAATTACACAAAATCATTTCAGTTTCCCATTTTTGAAGTTTTCATACCACCTTAAGACTTAAAAAATTGTGGAAATTTTTTTTCATTCTTTTCAAATCGGATGATATTCTACAGTAGCAATTTATGAGATGAGTTATATCTATCTATACCATCCATGAGTGACATTCTACATTCTACATAAAAGCTACAATAATTTTATAAAATAAAACCGGAATGAGCAATACAATAGGTATATTAATATGTCATTTATTCGAGTATAAAAAAATTAGGTAGGCATTTTTAAGATTAGAAATAAAAAATTATCAATAAAGAGACTTTGTAAGGAATTTCCATTAACTAAACGCCAATTAAACATAAAATAATAACTAAAGGTAATTAAAAATTTCATTCAAAATGGAAATGCAGGTACAAAAACTTAAAAATTAATAAACTTTGAAAGAATAATTAATCTTAGTCATCACATAATTCGTAATAATGATAATATAAGTAATAATGGTAATATAATAGTAGGTAAACTCGACTCATAGCGTAATTTTAAAAATATTGTAAGGAAAGTCGTGTAACATAATCAGCAAGTTGATCGATCACGTCGTCATCGTCGATATAATATGTGTCTTCATGGAATCCAACGTAGGTACTCAGAGGACGATACGGATTCGGTGGCGTTGTTTGGTAATAAATGACGTACTTCGGATAGAAGGTATTATCCTCGAATTTCACCACAACCATTCCGCTTTTGCTACGGTATGTGTCGATATTACTCCTCGGATACTGGGAATAATGCTGACCGACAATAAGTTGGTTTCCGGTTAAAACTTCGCATACGACGAAAGCTCGACGAGTACCTGTTGAATGCGGTAGATTGTTAGCTTGGTAGAGCTATGAATTATCATTGTACTACCAATGAACAAAAAATTGTCTTATTCTTACCATTATTCACGTTACAGAACTTATTAGCGTAATCGGGACAATTGCTGAAGCTGACTCCAACGCCAAATCTTGAGCGTTGCACTCTACGCCAGTCCAAATTATCTTTCAGAATAGACTGGACGTTGTCGCTGGCTGTAGCATGGAATAGATCTTCGGTAGGACATGGGTATCCGTGCGATAATTGGAAATGAGCTTTTCGTAGTTGATAAGCCGCGTGTAAATATTTATTGTTACGTACAGCTTCTATTTTGGTCACATAAATCTAGAAAAACAATCAACACAATGTACCTGCATAAGTAAATAATGAATCGCCACCATGTGACGGTGGGCAGGGCACCATATCTATAGCAAAAGATCTAAAATTGATCATACCTCGGGCATTTTTGCAATGATTTTATCGCGAATTTGATTCGCGTACGATTTGGAGATGGCGGTTTTTCTCGTTTCAGCTACCTGAACGATGTAGGCCATTTTATGACATTTAATTTCTCCGGACACTGAATAACACCGATAGGTACTGATCACAATAGTTCAATTAAATCGCGTCAAAACTAACGATTAACGAAAAATTTAGATTTTTTAGAAGATGATCGAGTATTTCAACGACAGTCGACAACAAACTTGGAATGAAAACAAAACAAATGGTCGTGGACAACCGAGCAATTTATCGCCAATCACCGGATCTGTTCGCTACACGTTCGTTCGTTTCACTGTGTTCTTTATCACAACAATGAACTATGTAAAATTCACATTCAGCACAAGCTCGAATTACATGCGCCCATTTATGATTTTAATTACGTTCGCATATTTTTCTTTACTTCGCGTTTCACAGAATTACTCTGTTGGTTAAAACACTGAAAACTCGAGCTTTTTATCCTACCAAATTCGGAGTCGAACGTGAACACTGAACAAAAATAAGTCAGTAGAAAAAATCGAGAGTCAGAGAGTGAGTGAGAGGTGAAATGAGACCATTCGGCATTCGATTCGAACGTAAACAATAAACGTAAACAAACAGGAAAACCGGCTTGGGTCTATTATGAAGGGAGGAGGGGAGGACATCGACATGTCGCTTCACGTCGCCAGTCGGTGGTCGTTCGTATTCGTAGTGTTGATTCGTACTATGTCGAACATAACTTTCGTCAATATTTCTCAAATTTTTTCTTTTGAACCAACGAAATAGAAATCAAATTCAAATTTACACGCTTCTTAATATTGTAGTTGCTTGGAAATAATTTTATTTTGGGAGTATTTGATGACCAAGTTTTTACGAAAAGGGGATCTTCTTTGCGAATTCCACAATATTATTTTTGAGAAATTGAAAATGTTAGTTATATTTTAGTTATTAGGTAATCTTGTTATTCGTCTTTTTTTTACTCAAACAATTAATTTTTCAAGAAATTCGTTGAGATGATTTTTTAAATTTTGCAACTTTTTGGAGACTTTTTTTTCGAAAATAATTTTTTAATCTTTTGTTTTTTACTCAGGTAGATTTTTTTCCGGAAAATTTTTTGGTGAGAATTTTTGTATCCTTTTTTCACTCATTTAACCCTTTTTTGCGCTTAATTTTTTTCAAAAAATCTGTTGAAAAGATTTCTTTTTATTTTTAAATGACTTTTAATTTTTTTTTTAAATCAAGTGTACTTCGCTATTTTCTAAAAGAATTGAAAAAAGCACTGCTTGGAAATTTGAAAAAATGGGTACCAAGTTTTTAAAATAATTATAAATATTTTTAAAGTTAGGTATGTTTCTCTTTGTAGGCTGTGCAAATTTTTTGGGGGATTTTTTTTTTGTTTTCAAAAAATTTTTAAGGAAGAATTTTTAGATGACTATTTTGCATTTTTTTCAATCAAGTTTGCATGGGCAATTTTTTGAAAGAATTTAAAAAAAAAACAGGCATTAACATTTTTAATAATAATTTTTTTAAAACGCCATTTTTTAATTTTTTTTTTTTTTATTATTTTTTTTTTAGAAGTTTCTTTTTAGATAATTTTGCATGAGAAATTACTTTTACACGATTTCTTTCTCAGAGGATTTTATACTTACAACAATTTTTTTTAGAATTATTTCTAAATGAGTACAAAAGTATTCGATTAATTTTCTAAAAACTTTCTTCAATGATTTTTTTTTTTAGAATATTTTTTGCTTCGCTTTAAAATAATCAGTGAAATGTAAAGAAAAAATTGAAAATAAAAGTTTGTTTCAAGCAAAAAAACAAAAAGAAAAGAAGTTTCCATACATTTGAAAGTCAAATTTTACAACATTTTAAAAAGTGAAATTTAAAAAAATACTCATTAAAAATTCAAACCGGTAAAATAATTAGTTTCAAGAATAAGCGAAGTTTTAAAAAATCTTGAAAAGTTAAATTGAAAAAAATGAAATTTTTGAAAGACGTAGGTATAAAAACTTAAAATTAAAGAAAATCAACATCGATCCTTGGAAAAAAGTTTGAAGCAAAATTTTCAAAAATAAAACTATGTACCTAAAAAAGTAAAATATTTTTTTTCCTCGAAAATTAGGAAGTAAAATCCAAAATAAATTTGAAAAGTAAAATTATTACAAAACGTATTTGAATGCAAAAAGTGAATTTTTGAGAAAAAAATTTAAATCCAAACTAAAAATAAGATTAATGTTAAAAAAGTCAGATTTTTTTTTTTTTAGAAAAAATTTAGAAAATAAACTTTTAAAAATTCTGAAATTGAAATTTCAAAAAAAAAACTAAAAATTAAAATTAAACAGAATATAAAAATTAAAATTAAATCTGAAAAATTAGAAAGAGTAAAGTATTGAAAACGTAAGGTTTGCAAAAACTATCTAAAAGCAGAATTTAAAAAAAAAAAAAAAAAAAACATTTGAAAGCTAAATTAAAAAAAAATTGAACGCAAAATTTCAGAAAAACAGAATTAAAAAATAATAATTTCGAGGTATACGACTTTTAAAATTTCTAAAACATAACGTTTAAAAAAATCGACCAATACGATTAAATTGAAAAATGAAATTTGAAAACAATTTTCAAAATAAAATTTTAAAAGTCAAAACAAAATAATCCTAGAAAATTGTAATCTATCGAAAAAAATTGAGAGCTCAATTTTCTTACAGTAAAATTTTGAAAAAAAATTAGGAAGTATAGAATCTTGATAAATTAAAAAAATTAAATTTAAAAAGAAATTGATAAGTGTTATTTTGGGAAAAAATTTCAAAAAAAAATTTCACAAAAAAAATACTTGGATGTATTTTTTTAAATGTTCCAAGTAAAAAATTTGAAGTGAAATTGAACAGCACCTGTAAAAGAAATTTTGAAAAAATTAGTAAACATAATTTTGAATGTAATATTTTAGAAAAAAAATGAAAAGTAGTTTCAAACTAAGAAGAAAATCTTTAAAATATGTTTCGAAAAAATTTGAAAATCAAAATATAAAATCAGAGTTGAATCAAAAAAAAATGAAACGTATGATTTCCCTAGGTATAAAAAAATTTCAAACTAAAATCAAAAAAAAAAAAAAAACAGAAATCAAATTTTTTTAGGAAAAATAAAAATAAAATTTTTTGTACTTGTACAGTTTTTTTTGTGCTTCACTTTTCAAAAAATTTGTCAAAAATGATTGTTTTTAATTTTTAGATGACTTTTCATTTATTATTTTTTCATAATTATTGTGAACTGGCAACTTTCTGCAAGATTGAAAAAAAAAAACACCCCTCCAAAAAAAACTGGTAGGTAATTTTTTTCAGAAAATTTTTTAAATGAAATTCTATTTAACAGAATTTTATTTTCAAAAAATTTCATTGCTACAATTAACACCTTTTTTTAGATTATTATTTCCTAGAAGAATTTTATTCTCTCTAGAGTCTGGAGGATTTCTTCGGAATAATTTTTCTACAGTTTTTTTTTTTTCATCTTACACTAGTTTAATATTTTTTATTACAAAAAATAGAATAATTGAATTGGGCTAGTTTTCGTATATTTTTTTTTTAATTTTATAATTATTCAAAAATTTTGTAAAGAAGAGTCTTTCAGAAATTTTAAAATCATTTTTGAATTTATTCCAAAGAAAACTTACAATTTTCTACACTGAAAAAAGGTTTCGATTAAATTTTTGTTCATACTTTAATTTTCTTATTTTTGGAATATAGGGTGGTTCAAAAGTCATGTCTCCATTCTTCTGCAAAATTTTTACGTTTTCTTTTAAATCTAATAATTATTTGATTTTTTTTCAAATTGTGGAAAATGAAATAAAATTATCTTTTCCGAGCACTGGATATTAATTAAAGGTAGAAATACAGACTCTTAAAAAATACCAAACCATATGAAAAAACCATCAAAATGAAAAGTGATACTTTATATTTTGATATTTTCACAACATAAATTAAAAGTAAGAAGCTAGCAAATAACAAGCGTGTTACATCAAGTTGAAAAAAAAACAGCCTAAATTTTAATATAACTCCAATGAGATTAAAATGACCAGATCTTGAAATGTATACCGCTTGTGCATTATCCATCATTGTCTAAACACACGTTACAACACCATATCTCGGAAAAAAATTTCCAAGTACGGAAGACAAATACAAACTAATAGTAAAATTTTTAAATACGATTTCCCACCCGTTCCGTATTTAAGTGGAAAACCGTACCGTACAAAAAAAATTAAATATATACAAAAAACGCTTTTATTCTAATACCTGGTAACTGATGTATATTTAAGCATACGTATTGTTCATTTCATTCATTATTACAGATCAAATAGGTATAATTTTCAATCGCTCAAAATCACACGTATACGGGTGTCTCGAAGAGCGCTAAATTTTTTCTAAGGCAAAGTTAAAAATTATACGCTGCACGATCGATTTCAAAACCTTTCTCTAGGAAAACATTCAAAAAAATACAAACAATTCGATACGTACGTACTTCGGTAAAACAACGTTAAAAGATTTCTTTTTCGTCTTTACAAACGCTTAA